>UCOL01004919.1:0-13080 GCA_900474335.1 Ormyrus nitidulus
AACTTTTGAAAAATCGAGCGTTAGGCCGAACGGACGCGGCTTCCTTCATATTTTAACATTAGAAAACATATCCCAAAATTACCAGGAAAATCCATTACCCAAAAGTCGTACACTCTCTTTGTAAGAACCGTATAAAGGGCCTTTGCTGGGCCAACAGTAACTACAGCTGGGGTGTGGGCTTCGCAGAACACTGTAAATGTCCCAATCCTAAAACATCTTCTAGATTCGCTGGGACAGGAAGCATCCAGGGTTTTGCAATCAGCGCGCGGCCTTAACTGTGTTGTCCCAGCGCCGGAAGCAGGCGACGGTCCGATATGGACCTTTGCAGACATAAGTGATCCGGTATCCACAGTCGAGGCACTTAAATCCACGTTATTGGTCCCTGCCTACCTTCGAAAATCACCTTGTGGCTTCTCTGGAGGCCTGATTCACCGGCGAAGTGAATAATTATCCGTAATCTATTAGGGGATTGGTGTAACTCTTCTACATAGCATAGAAGCTTCCAGGAAGTTTTCAGCTTGTACGCGAGACATTGAATCATATTGTGAGAGTTTGCCATTGAGGGCCTGCAGGACTTTGAAGAGAAACGTGTTTACTCTTCTCAGCACTCTCACAATTTATATCTCTGATTTCTGAAGTGACTGGAAATCAAAGAAAGGGCAATGGCGTTTTATTTGATTGATTTTTTAAAGAACTTGCAAAACTCTCTTCTTACACTCGGTCCGTCGCCTTTTAATGTTTTTAATATTGAAGTATTTGAATGTAAGCAGGGAGCTGCATCAATTTAATTAACAAAATTTTCCTATTGAAAATCCACTGCGCTTTGATTATTTACTCGCCTCTGTCTTTCGTCTTTAGCGAAGGCTTGACGACTCTCGTTATAAAACGCAAAAGGCTCTTGCTTCTACCCGGAAATGTTCTAGCTGTAAAACTCGGTCGTATAATTCTTTTTCGACCTTATAATTGATTATCGGACAATTAAAGCCGGATTCTCAACTCGATTTACGGGTCGGACAGGAGTGTGCACGTATCGTGTTTCGGAGAGACGTTTTTTGTAACATAATCAGTTTATGTGTGTTTCGCTAATTTTGAGAGAGAAATCAACAGATGGAGATATACATCGATATTAGCTAGAACAAACAAGTCAATCGGTTAGTGTTTTTGTTTGCCGTTATAATAAATTGAATTCAGACTTAGATCGATGAAAACAACTATTATGTTATTAAGCACTGTATCAGTACAATGTATTGACACTTAAAATAATTATAACAGGGTTTTGATCTAAATTAGAATAATTGTATCGTATGTAATCAATTATAAAACAGATTTAGAGACCAATGTATTTAGAGTTACAAAAACAAGAAAATTATGTAGTGTATGTATGTAACTTCGACAAAGCTTTGACTGATTTGACAAAGCTTTGACTGACAAAGTTATATATTCAAGGTTAAATTTTTGTATAATTATTATCAAATCGTAATTCTTGAAAGCGGCTTTAGATATTAACTTGAAATTTATTAGACAATTACTGCAGGATATAAGCTACATTATGTGGATAAATTTTGTAAGGATGCTTATCACTCGGTTTAAAATGTTTATGAAAAAAAATTGTATATTAATTATTAGAAAATAATTAAATCTGAAATTTAAAAGCTTAACAATTTAAAAAATACATAAAACGTTTTTAAAATATTAATTTGATTAGTCTGATCCCGCATTAGTATAGACATTATTTCGATCCACAATTTTTCTAGTACAAAAAAATATACAGTTAAAATCGTAAACTTTTTATCTTCTGTACGTACAACTTTTTTAATTTCTATTTTGTAGCATTTATTGCTGTTTTTACGTCTTTTCAAAGGATTGCCTCGAAAACACAAATTCAAGCTTGTTTTGTACGGAATTGTGGAAAGTGAATAGTTTTTACTAGCCCTTTTGTCTTAACTTTACGTCATGCTCGTTCAAGTAGAAAACTCGAGAGGTATTTCTTGCTCTAAATGAGTTTAAATTTATGTAGTCATAATACTTTTATACTTTTGTAATTACCAGATATTTAATTCAACACTTACATTATAATATAAATAATATAAAAATAAAATGTAGACTTTCAATAAACAATTATTTAATAATAGACTGATTTTTCACGTAAAATCTGCCTCAGCAAATATTTTATGTATTTTTTAAATTGTTAAGCTTATTAAATTTGCAGATTTAATGTATCGTTCGCGATGTTACCATGAAAGGCCTCAAACAGAAAAATCAGTTTTATTTGCAGAATAAATCTATTAAATTTTAATGCTTCGGTTTTTAATTCTTTTTACTATTTATTAGGCTTTAAAATTGTTTTAAAACTCTTATCTAGAATCACTAAAGCATCTACCGTTCGTTCTCGAAGTAATACAATTCTACTAATCTAAGCAGCATATAGTAAATTTCACTCCAACGAAGAATGTCCTCCTCAAATTCTGACATACGAAGCGAAATCTCGTTGTCAACGTACACCGTAAAAATCTTATTACGACGCGGAATGCTACCACCACCCTGGCAAAAACAGCAGGCAAAACGAGCTGCAAACCCCAGCGGGCCGGCTAGTCGCGTGTTCAAAAGTGCCGCCCTTAAGGGCGCGCAGCGCCTCTCGCGGTGGACTTTTATCGTCGGACGAGAGCCGACCGGTGCAAAATATATCGCGGATAATACTTGCTTTGAGAAAACGTTAGAGACGCAAAGGCCGCAAGCGGGCCTCGGCGTCAGGCTGCTCTCCCTGTAGGTAGCGCTCGGCGGTGCGCGCGTCGCGGCGCGAGGCCCCCCAAAGAAACGTCTGCTGCTCGCTCTCGGGTTTTGCGCGCAGTCGCGCTAGACGCGCCGTGGTCGTCGTAGCTGTAGTCGCGTTTCGTTTCGGTGCCCCTTTTTTTCCTCTCTCGCTTCTCGCGCTCCTGTATATACATATACACACGTCGAGCGGGGAGGCGCACGCGCACCGAATTCCCATCGTCCACACACTCCTCTCCTCGGCGCGGAGAGAGAGAGAGAGAGAGAGATTGAGCTCGAGGCGAGGAACGGCCGACTTGTGCACGGGATCAGCTGGTTTGCATCTCGTGCGCGATACACCTGAAATAGGCGGCGGTCATGTTCTCACTTCACAGGAGCCTCGCGTAAGTATATATATATCGTCAGTGCGGTGATTCCCCCTGTGCTTTCGCTTATCTCCCCGAGTTGCCTCGTTCTCTCTGTGCCCTGGCACTCGATGCGACGCAGGCTCTTCCTCGCTTCGCTCCCCGATCGAGATAATAATTGGCCTTCCCTTACCTCGGAGCAGACGGCTAAAGGAGGAGGAACGTGTAATTTTGTTCATGCGCGCTGCGACCCTGGCCTTCGTCCGCGCGCACACCATTTACCTTTTTTCATCTCCGGCTTCTTCTGTCTCTCTCTCTTCCTCTCTGTCTCTCTCTCGCCCTCTCTCTCTCAGTCTCTCGGACACACTCCATCTCTCTCTGTCTCGTCGCGGCGAAATGTAGGTAAAAGGTGCGAAAGGAAAAGTTCGCGGGAGAGTCGAAAGTAGAGCAGAAGGGATGGGTTCGCGTGTGCGACGGCGGAGGGTTTGAATGCCGCGCAGCCGATCGATAAAACGAGAGCTCGAGCCAGATACGAGGCACGGCGAATCTTGTTCGCGCACTCGGCCAGCCGAGGGTCGCTGCTAAGTGGGCTCGAACGAACGCCGGTGCGACTTCGGCCTTCTTTCTCTCTCTTTCTCTTCCTTTCGTTCCTTTTTTTCCCCCGGAGGGCTGAATGTAAGGAGGGGACTCCGGGGATTCGCGGAAGGCGCGCGGAACGTTTCCGAGCTTGAGATTCCACAGTTAATTGCGACAATTATTTCGCTTGAGAGCTACGCAGAGTATATCCACTATCTGGTGGCTTTTTTTTCTCAAACTTGCTATCTATTGATCGAAAGTTCTGAGTCATATCGGAAGCTAATGATTCAGCATTGTTATCTGCGCGGCCTTTGAGAATCCCCGTTGCGTTTTTCAAAGATAATGCAAATATTCGTTTGCTATACATTCATTTTATTGTTCGGGGATGTATAGAAAGAAAGTAAATCTTATTATTACCGTTCCTCAATTCGCCAGAAAGTCTTTGTGTCTGCTTTTAGAATTCTTTGATACCGTTTGAAACTCGCACTTGTTTATATAATCAGCTGATTATAAAATTTCGAATTTCACTAGTAAAACAGTAAAACACTAGTAAAACAATACATGTCGTTATACCATTTGTTACATAATAGTTATTGAAGAAAAGTCTAAATCTTTTGAGCCAAATGATGTGAAAAACTTTTAAAATAAGAATACAAGTTTACGTAAAACTTTCATAATCCAACATCTTTTGTACGTATATATTTAGAATAAGCTGAAATTTATTTTAGAAAAGACGTTCGTGCTCTAAATTACAATAACAACGCGTTAGTATACAAATCCACTAAAAAAAAAATAAAAAAAATAATTAAAATGGATAAAATATATTTTGGCTGTGTTTTCGGTTTGCTGGAAATTGTCTATGGAAAAATATATAACAGAATATTATATACAATGAATAAATCTAGAAAATTTCTGTCCGATAACAGGTAAAACATCTGCGCGATGTAAATAAAACATGAACAGAAATCTATTTATAAACATTTTTTTTTTTTTATAAATGTTAGCTCAAAAAATGTATGTAGTGGAAAAAATACATTTTAAAATTGCAAGAATATAAAAGTAGAATTTAATGCTTTAAAACTCAGTAATTTGGCTGTTATATCAGCAGCGACGCTGTCATTTTTAACCCTTTGCGTACCCATCTTTTATTAACAGGTTTTTCTCATTATTGTTAAATCTTGTATTTTCATTTGAAACGCTCAAATGAAATTCTGTAGTATTGTTAAGTCTGATAATTATCAGATATTCATCAAGTAATTGTAATTGACAAATTACTGTTAAAAAAAATCAATGATTTCTGTATCTCGATCTAAATAAGCCTCTAAAAAGGTTAAATCCACCTGATCGGACCTCTTCGACGAGACGCTCGTCGAGGTAGCCTTTAAAAAATACGCCTTTCTTTCCTAATGCTGTTTAAACGATGTCTCTTCCTAAATGCTTGATACCGCATTAATCATTCGGACCAAGCATTTTAATTCCACGCGCTTGCTTATGCATACACGAATCTATTATTACGCAGTCTGCACGAAGAAGCCCATTAGCGTCTACTAATTTTAGATCACCAGGCGTTCGCGTGAACCTGAATTTAAAAACTAAAGCCACTCGTGCGGTAATGAAAGATAAAAAATCAGCGTTATCCGTGACTTTGATAACGTGAGATAAAAGTTTTTTCAATGAAAAAGGCGACGACAGGTGCTTACAAAATGATTGTTATTATTGTAATAAATCCAAACGAATGATGTTATCGCACAGAAAATATTTAAAAAAATATTGTAAATTCTATTGTAATATTCGTGTTCCATTTTGCACAATAAAGAATTTTAGTAGTCAAATATACGGTATTGTTATTTTATCAAAAGTTGCCAGTTGCATAAGCAGTTTTTTTATCATTATCGGTTATTCAAATTATTATTAAAATAATGACGTATCAGCGGATTACCATTGTATCAGATAAAATGATAATCATTATAAATTTGTTATTCTTAAGATAAAATAATTGGTTTGAATTCTGAAAGCTAAGAGAGTAAAAACTTATCGTTATGTGCTAATTGAATCAAGATTTAGAATGATAATCCATGTCACTGATGTTACTAATTGTATTTGATAAATAGTCTTTATTACCAATGATAAACTAATAAATTCTACATTTTGAAATTCTATATTATTGAGATAATGAACATTATTTCTAAGTAAAATATCCTTGTAAACTTGTTAAGTTATTTTATTCTCCCATCTCGCATTGCAAGGCATTAAAAAAAAAAGAGAAAATGTTGAAATTATTTTCACAAACAAAAAAATCTCAGTCAATGACATTAAACAAATTTACGTAATTATTAAATAATTGATATACCCTCGAACTTTATTACTTTTGTCATTGCCATACAATATTAACATAAGAAAAGCTACCTTCTTTTCTTTTTGTTGAAAGCAATAACTGCCGGTACAAAACTCAATAAGCTTTAGTGAAAAAACACTTTTTCCCCGCAAATGAAACAGCGAACGGTAAACTAACTATATAAATTCGCGGGCAACAGAAAGAGAAGAGAGAGAGAGAGAGAAAGAGCCGCATTTATCGGGAGCAGCGAGAGGAGGCTGCCGCTGGTAACGAGATATTTTCAGCCTGGTTTGACGGCCTTTACCGCGGCCGAAAAGATGTCGTTTTATTTCGGGGTATGCATATTCCGCTCTTTTTTCGACTCCCCCTTCCCTCCTCGTCGGCCTGGGAATTGCGCGAGTTCGAGGTAGTAACGCTATATTTTCAGCGAAAATGTTAGGGTCAGCCGTTAGGAAATTCTGCTTCATAATGCGTGCGGCCAGGTTTGCTCTGCAGATTGGAAACGGCATACTTTATGACCTGAGAACGTTGCCCGGCTCCCGCCCATTAAAAACCAGAATATATAAATTCGTCCGAACAAATTGAAATGCTCTCCCGGATTTTTTAGCTCCCGTCTTTTCCGAATAACCGATTTATCGATTTAAAATAGCGTCCGAACAAACCGCTCGCGTTTCGCGGCGGAAAAACCAGCCGACCCAGCAACGCTTTCCGCAGGCGACAAAGGAAGCGCGCGTGTGGAGAAACGTGAAACGCGATGAGATAATCGACGGGAATCGACGCGACTCGCGTACCCGAGCAGGCAGGCACGCGACTCTCTGTGCGAGAGCGTATACCGGTTTCATCTAGCGTCAATGGATCAGCTGTTTCGCGGCCGGGCTCTCGAGTGTTGCGCGTCACACACGTCTGTGCGCGCGGTGCATGCCCTCCCCTGCCCCCGCACGCCATTCGGGAAGCTCTCCACTTTGTTCCACGTGCGCGGATTCCGAGGTCGGTCAGCGCGGTTTTCCCCTTGCCGACTTCTTCGCGTCTTATTTTCTCGTTGACAACTGATGTTTCAAGTGCGGGAATATTCAATGAGGCTTCGAGATAAAAGGCACTTTCGCTCGAGTTTACCGCTTCTTCGCATGGGTTGACGAAGATAGCAGCGCTACTCGTAAAATTGGTTTTACCGCGATTGTGCATAAGCGAGGTGGATTAAAAGTTTTTATTGATCAGCACTCGCTGCGTCCTGGGCACTCTTTTATCTTTGAATTAACCTTATTTTTGTTCCGACGTCCGGCGGGTAGACTTAAATTTTACCTCGTGTTTTTTTATCATTAGAGCCCCAAATGGAAATAATTTATATAATTTTTATCAAAATTTTATAAAACTTGTTTAAAATTTTGATAAAAATTATATAAATTATTTCCACTTGGGGCTGCACGCACGCAGAAATTTCCCAGCGAAATTTTAAGCTTCGCGTAATTCGCCAAGCAAACTGAATTCGGAACTTTCGCGCAAGGCCAACTGCAGTCGGAATGTGGCTTTTCTTAATAAAAGCAAATTACTCGTTTAATTAATTGAGCGAGTTTCAGGTATTTAATAATCAATTATGCAAGTTGGGCTAACGAAGACCGCGGAACGAATATGAATTATTAAGGAGACACTTTACAGAGAGACACTTCGCAAATTATTAATCACTTCTTGTTGTGTCGTCTTTCTAGTTCGAATATCGAAGCTAATGTAGCCAAGCCAGATAACGAAATTGTATTTTAATTATAGACCGGATAATAACATCAGTCCTTTAACGTCAAGAAAATTTAAGCAGTTAAATTTAATCAAAGTTAAATTTAGCCCCCTTTAGCCAAGAATAAATTTAACCTTAGGCTCTAACATTGAACAAGTACATTTTGTTTTATTTCCACCACTTTCAGAATGGAAAAAATCCACTCGATATTCAAGCGAAAAGTCGGCTCACCGCCATTATACCTTTTGTTCCGCGTCTGCTGCATTCTCCTGGGATGCGTTCCGCACATTTTTACGCGAATGTATACGTGTTCGCCTTGCAGCGCGAAACGATCCACGAGCATCGAAAGCTGCACGCCCACAAAGTCTAGTTTAATATTGTAAAACGGGCATCTGCATCCGCCAATCGGCAATCGTCGTTAGCGGGAGATAATCTTTGCTTGCATAATTCTCAATCGTTCGAAGCGCGCCGGGCGCCGGAAAAGCCCAGCCGCGGCTAATACCCGCGCACATATCATGCATAATGCGACGAGGTATTACAAACAACGCCGGTATCCCCGTATCGGAGCCTCGTTATAAAGCGCAGCGGAACGTTTAAAAAAGCGCGGTGATCGTTTTTCGATTTCTCGGCATACGCTTCCCGCTCGACGCAGCCGAAACGACGGGGAACTTCTCGCCTTTCCTTTTCGTTGCTTTTTTTCTCAAGGAACTCTCGGCTTATCGCCGAGCATTTAATGCAAGCTCTCGCTTCTGAGGTCGCGTCGAGGCGATTCCTCTGCTAAGCGGTTACGCTCCACTGACCTTTCGAGGCTGGTGTTATATAGCGGGGCACGATTCAATGCTCCCCCTTCGCTCCACTTATCCGGCTTTACACAATTAAGCCGAAAATGACCTTGCGAGGCGACACCAAAATCCAGCCTTAATTAGACGAGGAGCTTTTTTAGCTTCTATTTTAGATTATCGTCTAACGCTGTATCGGGGGCGGGAATAATAGCTCATTTTCGAGGTACCCCCCGCTATGAGGTAAACTTGCGTGTATTTAAATTAACTTGCTTAACGAGTCTACTGTAAATTTTCACGTTTCTGTAAGCACTGTTTTAGTGATTATTATTTTTTAAGGTCGAGGATCGATTGATAAATAAATCAACATTTTAATTAGAGACCCTTTTTTATGAATTTAATAGAACAATGTATTATGTAAATCTAAGAGTATTATAAAGCTGCAGTATCATAAATAGTTCAGAATTCAGTGGATTATATCTGAACACGTGCAGCGAAATTATAAATGTATATGATCAAATCCTTGATTCCTTGATCCATCCAAATGATGTAGGTATAGAATGAAATCCAATGCAAATGTCGAAAATGCTTTAGATTTTGATAATATTCAAAGTAATCAAGAACAAGCTTTAAGTTTTAAAGTTCTTATTAATTAAAAAATAAAGAAATAATTAAAGATAAATAGTCCAAATCGGAGTAAATGAATTCCGATTAAAAAAAAACAAAATTTTAATTGAACCAACTAATTTTAAGTACCCTGGTAGAATCGTTAAGAAGTTTTTACCTGGTTTTGAATTTGTTTTATAGTTAAGAACGATAGATTACTATTATTTATTATCATTATAAAATAATTGAATATTTTTGCTCATGAATATTTTACTGAAATCATATTTTAGCTTTTAAAATGATATTCCAATCTACTTTTACTGAATTTCGGCATCAATATTTTAGTTAAAAGTAGCTCCATTTAATGCATTTGACTGCATTTTATGCACGTTAACCAGCGAGACTGATTAATTTTCTACGACGTAGATTTGAAGCAAATTTTGACTTATACAAATGAACAATATCACTCATTATGCAATAATGCACTTGTTGTTAAACGGTAAGGTACGTCTTAACGAATTTATGTTTCAAAAATTAGCGCGCAGCCAAACGTTTGACAAAGTTGAACAGCAACCAAAAGTTTCGTATACTTTCACGTTTACAAACATTTCATTGTTAAATATAATTGCACCTATTTATACATACAGTTCATTGCCCTCACGAAATTTCAAAAATAACTCTCCACGAATAAAGCGCTTAAAAATTTGTAAAATATTATACGGAAAAAAATTTTGAATACTTTACAATATGTATAGCCGTACCCTCGAAGAACAACGCATTAAAACCATGTGAAATTGCCCGATAGCAGATTGAAAAAAAAAGATTACTGCAAATAGAAAAATTGCTTATCGACGCTTCTTTTCAGAACATGCGGGAGAAACGGCTGCGCGGCGAGCTGCGGCGCGTGGACGCGGACGCTGCCACCGACGGTCATCAAAGACATCCAGCAACGTCGAGGCATCCACGAGGTCCAGGGCGACGTCATACCCATCAACATGGTCAAGGGTATCGGCCATCTGCGAGACCCGCGCCTCAACAAGGTTCTATATCGCGATAATTAAGTAAATAAAAAAGAGCTCTGCACAACTAATACTATTAGGAAACGCGAGGAGGAGAGCGAGCTTTCTCCTTTTCCCGATTACTTTCTTCGAGCTTCGCGCGTCTCTTCTCGGTCTAGTTTGTGAATAAGCTCATTTTTTTCCAAGAGATATTTTCATTAGCTTTACTCGTAATAAAAGCACAATCGAAAGCACGAAAAACATGATGAAAGTATTTTATTTGCAAACTATTTAACCCATGCATTACAGATTAAACGAATGCATTTTTCTCGTAAATTTTTTCAATAGGAAACATCATATTTGAATAAATTAAATAGTTTTTTTTAATTTAAAGAGGTTTTTTTTTGCAGGGGCAGTGGCTGCGAAAAGTCATTGAGAATTATGTAAAAAATGCGTATACGTTTAATTCTTTACAGGCGTATAACAATCAATATAATGTTGAAATAAAAAACATGCATTTGTAAATTTAATTTTATAAAAAGAATCTTTTCTCAACAACGAGGAATGTTTACGGTACACTTTTTGAAGTCTTCACCTCAAAAATATTCTTTTCCAAAAAAAAAAGAAAAAAAATATAATTTGTTAAGATATGATTGCCTAAGCTTAATGCTATGTAAAAGAATAATATTATATGCAACGAAATATATTGCAAGAAGAAATTGTTGTAACAAAACATATTATTGACTGAAAACAGATTATAAAAAATACCATTTTTTATTTTTCGACAGACTTTAAATTTTAACAGCTCATGACGCTTGCTGAACAATTACTTGTAAATTTATCAGTCGATATTTATAAAATATATCTCCTGATAAATTTGAGGCACCATGAACCGTTAAAATTGAAAATCTAGCGAAAAATAAAAATTTTATTGGACATTTTAAAAAAAAAAAAATATTTTATTACGTGAGAATAAGTAAAATCTGATTTTTTTTTTTTTTTTTTTAAATAGTTCCTAGTTTTTTCTGCAACATTTTATGAGGCCGTTAACTTGTGTAAGACTGCAACAATTAAAATTGCCAAGAAAAACTCTGACGTTCGTGCATGATGTATTTTCAGTGTAAATAATTCGATACGTTGAAGCACACTTTTTTACCTCGGCGTTTATGTAAATAATAAAGTTTAATTGGAAATTTTAAAGGGATTAGCCTTCACATTGAAAGAGAGAATAGCGCTGGGTATCCATGGCCTCCAACCACCAAGATTTAAAACCCAAGAGGAACAACTGGCTCTGTGCAAAGCATCAGTTATGAAATACACGGAAGATCTAAACCGTTATGTTTATCTCGTCGAACTGCAGGTAAATGAATTATCAATAGATAATGAATCTCTGCGGAAATTATCTGGATCGAGCGCAAAAATTATAAATAGATAAATCTTGGATTTGGTTTCAGGAGAGAAATGAAAGATTGTTCTTCCGTCTGTTGAAAGAAAATATCGAACAAATGATGCCCATCGTATACACGCCAACCGTTGGTCTTGCCTGTCAAAAGTTTGGTGTTATTTATCGCAGACCTCGCGGATTGTTCCTCACAATATATGATAAAGGACACATTTATGAAATTCTTAATAATTGGTATGTAAATCTAAAAATAGCAAATTTTAACTTTTTAAAATTTCTCTTATAGCATGTATAAGCTTATAGCATGCATAAATTATTTAATTTGAATTATTAAAGAAAAAACATGTATTCAGTATTTACTTACCGAAGTTTATATTTGTTTAACTAATTTAATTATATTTTAATAATAAAATGCTCACATTCTTATAAAATTCAAACTTAATAAACTAAAACGTTTAAATCATAATAAAAACATTTGAATTTAAATTTTTAATCTTGTTACTCCACAAGACTTAACACCCATCAAAGTTAATTAATGTCACAATAGTGCTGTTTTTTTCACACGCTTACATTACAGCGTGCCTAAAATTAAAAAAGAAGACTTTATTAACTAACCGAACAGACTTTTTTAAAAAAACCAAATTTTAAATTCTTTATAAGCCGTAAATAGATTTTTATACTTTCATCTACCTTAAAACATTCATATTTTTACAAATATTTGCAAATAACTATTTCAAAATAAAATGTTTATTTAACAATTCGAAAATTCATTTTTAAAATTTAGTCTAATATTGTAATTATTAAACAAACGTTTTTTAATGTTATAAATTACACACTAATTTTGCTATAAACAACCATTAAGTAGATAAAGTCGAATCGAGTCAGACATTAATATTTTTTTTCTTTAAAGTACTTATCATGAAACTAAATGTTCATGTTTTTATATTAGCTATTTAATAGTTTATGGTAGTTTATATTTTATTTCAAATTTTTTTTAAATCGCTACTAAATTTAACACAAGTATTATTTACTTACAACTCATTTCACAAAGTAAAGCTTTTATTATGTGAAAAATTTTTATGCGTAAGCCTTTAGCTGAATGAAAAATTTGAAAACAATCTTTCTAAGTACCTGTTTTAAAAATATTTTCATTAATGTAAATTTTTTTTCCATGTACGTGAAGCTTTTGTTAAAAATTATTGTTATGATCCAAAACTAAAATCCGAATACATTCTTTATCCTGCTTTTAAAACGTGCAATGATTTTAGTCGCTGCTAAAATATTCTTGAAAAATGTTGATGGACGTCTGCAAAACAATGCATGAATTTTTTGCCACTACTAGCAAGTTCATGCGCACTTCACGCGCCCTTACTTTCTAGATACTAACCAAGTATTACATATCTAATTATTTTAATTTATCTCCATTTGATACAAATTAAACTAAATTTTATTTAATTCTAAGCAATAAACCACGTAAACATTCTATTACTTTTAAATAATAAAATTATAGTTTCATGAAATTTCTTTTAGTATTAAATTTTAGTT
>UCOL01004920.1:0-13088 GCA_900474335.1 Ormyrus nitidulus
CAGAAAGAAAGATGGCGCTTCGGATTCGGTAAAATTTACTTACAAACCTGGAGTAAAGTTTACTTAACGTGTTTGCTTAACTTTTTAAGCAACTTTTACATAAATTTTGGTAAATTTTACTAGGGATTTTTCTCCGTGTGCAAGTGGGGGCAAAACGCTATTTAAAAAGCTTGCAATACCATCGACAAAAACCTATTTCAACGCGGTTTAGATCTTGCGCCACAGAAAACTTCATTTGTTCATTTTAACAAAAAGGAATATTACCTGGAGGCTCAGAAACTAATGCAAAACTATTAAGTCTGTTAATTCTGCACAATTTTTAGGTATTCTTTTTGATTACAAAATGTCATTTAACTTACATCTAGATTCAATCACAAAAAAAGTTTTAAAGCTGTAAACTTAATTAAATATATTGGTGGCACATCTGATCTCGAAACTCTAATTACTTTATACAAGAGCTATGTAAGAACAGTAATTGAACAGTAGTCATTATATGGTGACAATAAAAACTTTGAGACAATGCTGGAAAAAAATTCAAAATATTGTTATAAGAGTAGCTTTAGGTTACCGAATCACTACACCCAAAAAACATAGTAACAGCCGAAACTAAACTTGTAATTGTCAAAGAAAGAATGAAATTCTTATGCAATTGCTATTTAGCTAAAAATTCATCCATCTCAGAATCGTTGGTCAAGAAAAATATTGCGAATTACTATAAAATTGTTAAAAAAAAGGATGTAAACCAAACACATTATCTTTTCAAATATTGAATATACAGAAAGGATCATTAAAAAAATAGATAAAAAATCCAAATTTAATATTTTTGCTATGACTACAAATCAATATTTACTAGTATTCCTATAAATATAGAAATCGGAAAACAGTTAAATAAATCTGAAATACCCAACGAATTATTTAAAGAAATCTTTTCTAAAATAGACGCGAACCAAGTTTATACAGACGGAAGCAAATTAACGAACTCGCCACATGTAGGTTCGGCTTGTACTAGTTCGCGACTGCAAATATGTTTAACAAAAAGTATTGATAAAAACGCTTCAGTATTTACAGCGGAAACAATTGCTCTCAACCATGCACTAGATATTGCTCTACTAAATAAAAATAAAAATATTTTCATTTTCTCCGATTCTCTTAGCGCACTTCAAAGTCAATGACTACATAATGCAAATTAAAAATAAGTACTTCTGCTTCAATCTAAACAATATTCACGGTACTTCTATTAAATTCTATTGGATTTTATCACATATTGGAGTTGAAGAAAATGAGAATGTCGATTATTGTGCTAAAGTTATCGCTGATTCGCTAGATGCTGAGATTAAGCTCATTCCACTCACTGATCTATATGAGATTTTCAAAAATCAAATGTATAAAACCTATAACAATACTCTTACAAATCCGAACATCGGCACTGGCAAATTTTACTTTAAATATTATTATAAACTTGAGTCATGGAGGAAGAACTGAAACAATCGGAAATCGACTTAACCGGTCTGCGATGCCTTTTGCCCTTACTATCAGGTGGCGACCCATAATTTCGCACACTCGTAAGCGGCCCAATAGAAGGTTTGTTAGTACATAAGACCGTTGAAATCTTACTTATAGTAACGTTGTATTGTGAGCGACCTTGGCGATGCGACATATAATTATAGTTGTAATGCAAATGAACGTGCGTGAGTATAAAAACAACGGAAAATTAATAATAATAATAATAATAATATAGTAATATAATAATAATATAAAATGAAAAATAAAATAAATAATTAAAACAAAAGGTAACGGAGCTGGACAACGAATTAAGATTAAGATTCGCATTTGTTAAAACTTTTTCAAAATAATTAAATTTTCTTATCGTTCTACCTAATTTTTCAAAAAAAAATATTCCGTAAAAATTAGAATTTTAATCTATCAAAAAGCATTCCGCAATAAAAAATCCAAATCCATCAAAAAAAAAATGCTAAAACCCTATCTGAATCCTCACTAATACCGTCTACCTTAAAAAGCGAAAAGTTCCTTTTCCTCCGCGCAAAGTCCGACAAACCATTGCTTATCAAGGAGAAGGTCGCTATCGCTAATCAGTATCGCTTATTCCCCGATAAAAATCGCATTACTCCCCGGGTCGAAATGCCTGGAAACAAACCCTTTCTAAATGCAGCCGCGTATCGGGGCGCCATCGTATTCAGGCACGCGGCCGATAGTCGCGCGCAATTAATTCAACCTAATGGAAGATAAGAGCGGGACACGGGGAGAGGTACAGGAGAGGGAAAGACACCGCAGCCGAGATACGCCGGGAGAGGAGAAAGGTCGCGAGGTGCGTGTCGAGCCGAGATCGAGGGCTAATTAATTCGGAGGCGGCGACGAGATAAGGGACGCTGACCCCGTTTATGAGCTGGGCTCTTGAGGCTGCGACTCGCTCAAGAAGAGGGTTGGACTAAGGCAGGTGGCTTGTGTACGGCGATAAAAAATTGATTTAGTATAAGAAACTGATATTAATACAAAATTGGTATTCTCTTCTTATTTAATTGTACATTGGTAAACCTTATGAAAAAACTGTAAGATGCTTTGGCGCGTAAACATCATGCAAATTAATTTTTCTTGCGCATGATATGACATTGATTCCGTTGAAATATCGCGTCAAATTAAAATCATTTTATTCATTCAGACGGAAATTGAAATGCTGCGAGTATCTCAATTTTAATAAAACGATGATTAGATGTTTCGAGCAGCATTCAATATTGAAATAATAGTTTACTAAAATTAAATTTAAAGTACACTTATTTAACTTCAAAGAAGAAAATTTTCAATTAAAAAATTGTATTTTACGCTGATACATTTATAAAATAATTTGTAAGGAGTAAATCGTTTAAAAGATGATTGAAATAAAAAAAAACTGACGTTATTTCAGTAATTCGCCTCTTCAAAATTGAAAGAAATGATCACATTAGTTAACACGATGATCAATTTAGTGAACATCATGAACAAAATGAAACGGGCCTGGCAAGTTACGTAGTAAGTATAATGAGACTTATTTGTAATTGATTAATGTATCGAAAATCCACCCGAATTGGCGCCAAATCCAGATCGAAAATTCACCTGAATTAGGGCGAAATCCAGCTTGAAAATGCACGCATATAAGCGCAAAAACCAGCTTAAAAATCCTCTGTCATTGGCACGAAATGCAGTTCTAACAATCGTAGAAAATTATCCACCTGCATTGCCGCGGAATCCAGCTTAAAAATTACGCTGGAACGAGTGGAAATCTAGCTCGAAAATCCACCTGGGCCGGCGCCAAATCCAGCTTGACAATCCACCTAGATTGGCGCAAAATCCAGCTCGAAAATTCACCTGGGTCGGCTCGAAATCTAATAGATCGAAAATCAACCTGGTTCGACGTAAATCGGACTTAAAAATGCACCAGAATATGCTGCTAAAAATCTGCCCATATAAGTCGAAAATCTACCTGAATTTTGTAGGTTCCCTATCCAGCGCTAGAACGGTTGATTGAGACTCATTCGAAATTGAATCTGCAGCAATAACGATTTTTTGACTAAAATCATTAAATATACTATTGTATGTATTAAAAATCACGGTATTAATTATTATAAGCCTCATTTAAAGCAAATAAAGGACTATAATAGTTGAACTATAGTTTGGACTATAGTTAACTATAGTTTTACTATAGTGTTACTATAATAGAAACTATAGTTATTTTCCGTAAGGGGCAAAATCCGGAAAACATCACAGTGTTACTTGTGGATGCAGACGGCAAAGGGAAGCAATTAGCGCATATCAATCTCGAAAAAGATGCAGTCGATCACCGGCTTTCATTTTCCAGTCAACATAAATTATACAGTATTTGCAGGATACCTAATTTGGTATGTAAATAATAATTTATACCTTTAAATTTTGCTCATTTTTCTTTCTTACATTTTTCCAGTTAATGTATTAATTAATTTTAAATTTTTTTAAGGGTGAGAGTCAACCAACGCACATTTATTGTGCTCAATTCGATGGCTTAGGCAACACCAAGCTCAACACCTCGGTAAAACTTTCGGAAAGCACTGGTTGGCTATCCACGCGCAGTTTACCAGAGGGTGGTATCTTGCTGGCTACATCAAACTGCGGCATGGAACAATCTGCCAAAGAGGACTGCCAAAAATTCCGCGTTTGGAAGCTAATTCCGAACCAGGAGGATGTTGTACTGGACGTTGAAGGTCCAGGTGTCATGTGCTACGACATGAACAACTTCGACAGGGCAATATTGCAAGTGCACATCTCAGAAAAGAAAGATGATATTTACTTTGACTTCTCGTGCCAGCCATATAAGGGTTTTTTTACGTACGTTAGCAAATGTATATCAAAGAAAAGTTTGTAATTAAAATATAATTTTCTATAGTGAGATTGAGTTGCAAGTATTCTCTATTGTTATTGTTTGCAAGTAAAAAAATAAATATTTTTTATTTTTAAATTTTTTATTAAGCCTTTCTAATCTAATATAAGATTAATTTCAGCTTTACAATGATTAGCTGTACAGAGGTTTTACAAATTAAACGTTAACATAATATAAAATAACATAATATATAGTAGTCAACAAACACAGTTACATCTAAATTTTTAAATTACAGTCGTTGAAAAAATTAATTATACATTTGCAAGCTGCGATATTTGGTTTAGAGATCAAAAATTCAATATTTAAGGGTAGCTGAAGATTAATTTTTTTGAGATTAGCGATAAGTTTTGTTCTTTTTTCGTTGTAGAGTTCACGTTGGAAAATAACATGATTTAAATTTTCATCGTATTTTTTACAATCACACTTAGAGTTTTGAATTATTCCAATTCGAGCTAGCGAAGCTACTAGATGGTAATGATTAGATCTCATACGGTTAACTGTAACAATAAATTCTCTACTTAGATTATATTTGGAGTACCAAGGTTTGCGTTCATTTTTATAATAAAATTCGAAATAAATTCTACCAGTACTATGTTCTGGTTTTGTAAGGTACTCATGATTATTTTGACACATTTGTTTTTTAAAGTTCTCATGTAAGTCTGTGAACGGAAGAAGTGAAACGTTAACTTCTTGTGAATAGCAGCTTGTTTAGCATATTTGTCAACAGTCTCATTACCTATTATTCCCATATGCGATGGAATCCAATGAAAAGTAATTGTAGTGTTCACATTATTATTAGCGTGGAACTCGATATATTTTTCTTTAATTTGAATAATATAATCATTAATTTTAACTTTCACATGAGTAGACTGAAGGCTTTGTAGGACGCTTAGGGAATCAGAGAAAATGAGAATGTTCCTGTTTTTATACCATAGAGCAATATCTAATGTATCTTTCAACGCAATTGATTCCGCTGTAAAGACTGAAGCATTTTTATCGATGGTTTTTTTTTATACAAATGTTTAGCTCATTGCATAGACAAACAGAACCGACATGAAGTGATTCTGTTGATTTACTGCCATCCGTAAATATTTTTAGTGCATCTATGTTAGAAAACGTTTCATTAAATAGAGCGTTTGGATTCTTAGATTTTTTGGGAAGCCGACCAAACTATGTATTAATCGAAATAGATGAATAAGTTGATTTATAATTATGACAAAAAATATTAGCTTTGTCTCTTTTATTGATTTTATCAATAACTTCAGTAAAAGATTCAAAGCATGGAAAAATGATATTTTTCGGGTGATATTTAGTACTGAACAATATTTTTAGTAACTGAAGAACAAGAAGTAGATAAAATTTTTGATAAATAACGCTTACATAGGTAGATTATTCTTTCTTTAATAACAAGTTTGGATTCAGCTGTCAATATAATTCGTGGTGTGCTAAATCGGTAATCTAAGAAAGCTCTTACAGCAGTCTTTTGAACTTTTTCTAGCTTTGTAAAGAAATTTTGCTTATCATAATAGTAGACATAGCAGCCGTATTCTATGATTGACCTTATATAGCTTTTGTAAAGAATGATTAAAGTATCAGGACTAGCGCCCCACCATGTGCCGCAAAGAAATTTGATTAGGTTTAAAGCTTTATAACATCTTTTGATAACATATTCTAGGTGTGGAATGAATGACATTTTATAATCAAAGAGAATACCAAGGAAACACGTGGTATCAGTTGAAAAATCAGTTGAGTATGTCCTGGAGATACACCCAATTTATTGAAGTGAATAAACACTGTTTTAGAATGAGCGATGTCTAAACCGATTTTTCGCAAGTTATTATCTACAGTATTACAGGCTTTCTAAAGAACCTTTTTCCCCATTCAATAGATTTGCATTTAATATAAAGACAAATATCATCCGCAAATTCAGGTACAAAAACATTTTTAGGTAGGTTAGTAGTGATATGTGAAATGTAAATTATGTAGAGAAGGGGATAGTCCCTAAGACAAAACCCGACCGTGTCGACACCTCCACTAGGAGGCCATTTTCTCATTGTATATGTCAGAAAGTTACGTTGGGATTAGCCGAGGTGAAACCAATCAAGTTACCTCGAGCTCGGATGGCGACCAAACCTTGTGGACATCCTAGGTGGGGTAGAGGGGGGTGATGTTTCGAATTGGAGTCGGAATTCTCGGGCTCCGCTAACTCTGAGACAATCTCCAGCCCCCACCTCTAGATCCGCGCCAAGTCGATAGGGAAGGGTCGTCGCGTCGGTAAAGGAGGGTGGCAGGTCGGTAATGTAGATTGTGGTCGGTAATGTAAATCCGAGCCGGTAGAGCAGTTTTGTATGAATTTGCTGATGATAAATGGATCGTGCCGGTACAGCGAATAGCGAGTATAACCTTTTGCAAATAATGTCTTCGCGGTTACATTTCAACCAGTTATGTTAGAAAATTATTTAAACGTTTGAAATAATATGAAGAAGAGTTCAACAAATGAAATTGTTCCTTGTTGTAATTTTAGGGTTTGGATCATTTGAATACCCTATTGAAAAAGAACATATGATATTCTAACCCAAACATAACACCCAAGTTTTTCAAATGTTTTTTGGCCCAATTCGACACATAAAGAAATCAGGTGTTTTTTTCACGTGAAAAAATCATGTGATGAATATAACCTGATTAAATCAGGTGATATTTTTTAATTAATGAAATTGAATAAAGCATTAAATTTTGAAAAAAGTGTTTAAATTGAACAATACCGATAATTACATTTTTAAAATAATTAATTTTATTTTCGTTATTGTAATAACAATTTATGTATAATAAAAATTTACAATTTTAATATATTTTGATATGGTACAAAAAATGGGAAAGGTATTTACGAAATTTTTTATTAATAATGATACAAATTGGGTACTGCACAAATATACTGACATGATTCACTATTAACAAATACACAAATTTTAGTGATATTTTTAATATGAATAGGAATGATGTTTTGCGAAATATGACTGATCTTTTTTACAGGTAACGTATTATAAATATTTTCTACATAAATTTCATTACATAACGCATATTCATGCAACGTAACTTCGTCTACTACAAAATCTTGTAAACGTACATATCGTCCATCAATAGTAAGAGCGTGAGAATTATCTGACCTTAATCGCTTTTTTTTATAAGACATGTAAACGCAATCATCCTTGACCATTTTTTTAAAAGTACGAGTACTTCTCGACAATCTTAAATGATCAATCCATTCTTCTTTTGATGGATAATTTGGTCCGAAGTATCTTGAATATCCGAACTTGAGCGATGTTTGTAAAAATTTTGCATCAAGATGCGAAACGAAGGAATGAATTGAAGAGTGTGGTTTCGTAGCAATATGTTCACGTAAAATTAATTCGCTTTGGCTCATAGTTAAAGAACGACATAGTTGGTGAATAACCTCTTTTGCAGCGTGAATTCTTCGTAGTAAGTAACCATTATTACTTTCAAAGCTGTATCCACTATGAGCCCACAATGGACCCCAATCCACAACACTTTGAGTTAAATGGAGGAGCTGATGAATGTTATAAGTCATAGCAAATGCAGAATAATGAAATTGTGAATAAATAACAAATTGTTTTAATAAATTGTCAGCATGATTTAATTGAGCACGAGTAATACTGTCTTGATTAAGAATGTAAAACGCCTCAACTAGAAGAGCCCAGTGTTGAACAAAAACTGTCATGTGTGGGAAAGATAAAAGAATAGGAATACTGTAATACAACGTCCAATTTTCCCATTCTCTTGCCTTCCACCATTTTCTGTCTGTAATACCTCGAGACAACCGGGTAATTTGATTTGGAACTTTCATATTCGTTATCATGTTATCGATTGCAGCAATATCTTGTTTACTCAAAGAATATGGCATGTTAGTTGACTCAATTCAATATGATGTAAACTGTTGTGCAACACCTTGGGAAATACAGTGCATACTATCAGGTACGAAACCTGATATGATATCAAACTTTTTTAGATTTATTAAACAACTAGGCATTTTAACCCCAAAAACTGGATTTGGTGATGTAAGACTCAGTTGCATGTGATGAAATGTTTCAGCTTTTGTTCTTTGTGAAGGTATTTCATTGAGTAAAGTATACTTAATACAACCACGTCGAATACCTGGTACGTATATACCTGGGTGCAAGCACCAACTACATCCAAAATAGCCGTTATATTGTACCAATCCTTGCATAGGAGCTCGGGCAACTGAATCTACACAACAACATAAAACATAAAGTTTTATTCTTCTTTCATCACCATTTATTTTTAATCGTATGCCATCATTAGCAAATTTATTCATGAGGCTAACAAAAGGTTTTAAAAAGATATTCATGTCGGGTTTGTCTTTCCCAAACCACAAACCACACGTCACTGGTTTCGAGTTTCGTACTTTAACAGGTAATTCATTAATAATTAGTTGGACGGGCCACAAAGAAAATTTTGAGCTTTCAAACACGGGTGCGCCATCACTATTAAATGTTGCTGTTACGAAATTATCTTTTTCAGTGTCAGATAGTGAATTAAAAAATTCTTTATATCTAATCCCATCTGTAAAATCTTGAATGATTTCGCGATTTGTCCTTCTTTTCTCAACTATATCATGATAATGATCTATATTTTGTAAAATCAATGTTGAAATATCATTTTCTATATTGATAATTGCAAAAAAATTATTATATGTCGGACTCTTTAATAAAATATTTTCGTTACATACGCTACAGAGGACGTGCCGACTTGTTTCATCAAATTTACATACATATCTTTTACATTTTGGGCATATAGAGTGATATTCTATACCTTTCTTTTTTCGTTTGTAGGATCGAATTAATCATTTTAAAAAGATCAGCCATTCCAGATTGACAGATAGTATATACTCTACAATATCTTAAACATGCTAGTAAAATATCAGTTTTGCTTATACTAATTTGTACATTAATAATGTCATCGTTTTCAATTAGAGATTTAAGTCTACTAAAACCAGTATCATCGTCAGAATCATCAGTCCCATTAATATCCGCCCATTCACGAAAGACTCGATCGCCCGAATTATTACTAAAATTATCTTCGTCTAAGAAATTGGCACTGTCATCAGAAGATCGACTGCTCGTTCTATCACTTACAAATTCCTGTCGAGAAAAAGTTAATGTGAAAAACAGTCAAAAAATATTAAAACACGTATTTAATTGTATAAAGAACTATAACTATTCCGTATTTAAACTTTCCAAATTCACCATTAATATTACAAACTTTTGCATGCCAATCGATATTTTTTCATAAAAACTTATTTTATTTTAAATTTATATTAAATTTTATTTCGAAAATATTTAAAAAAATATAAAGTCAAAGTCTTTTATTAAAGTCTTTAAAAAAAAAACCTTTTCATATGAAAATTTACTTTCCATTTTATAGTAATAAATATTAAAAAGCATGTAAAGAAATTATAAATTTTCGTGAAATTTTTTAAAACGTTTCGATCTTTGACTAATATAATACTAATCTATTATTCATAAACAATAATTTTATTTAGACTTATGCAAAAATGTATATTTCTGTTCTTTTTAGAAAAAGGAAAATATATACAACTTTATTATACCAATCTACTTTTGCAATTCTTTACGAGGTTTGATCGTAAAAGAAGCTCACTGTACATTCCTTTTTACCAGACAGATTAAAATAAGATACAATAGCTTATACGCAAGCATTCAAATGTGTGACGTATAAAAATTAATCAAAATTTAAAAAAGTAGAGCCGTTGATTTTTTAAATGAAGTTAAAATTATTTTAGTTAATTTTTTTCATGTCGATACAAATAAATTTTCTTTAACATGATCAATTAAAATAATTTAAAATACAAATTGAATAAATATCTTACAATTTTTTGCATTTAGATCATTCAAAATAAGAAATTGAAACCAGGCTTCGTTGGATTAATTAAAACAGAAAGCATTCATTTTTAAATTTCATTAATGACAAACTTATCTGAAAATAGATTTAATATTTTACAAGCGAAACTTGGTTGCAGTGTTTTAATCTGGATAACTATTTAAAATAGAAATTATTTTGTAACTCATTGATTCATTTTGTATTTTGAATTCTATTAACTGATCAAGCCAAAGAAAGTTTGTTACTATGTAGAATCATCCATTAAATGATCTAAAATAAAACAAATTGAATAAAATATTTTTAAGGTATTTATTACATTTGTATTTTAAATTATTTTAATCCTTCGTGTTAAAGAAAATTTACTATTAAAGTTTGACTATAGTAAGAAACCTTTAATTTGATCAGTTAAAATAATTCAAAATACAAAATAAATCAATGCGTTACATAATAATTTTTATTTCAACTAGTCATGCAGATTAAGAAACTGGAACTAAGCTTCTATTGTAAAATATAAATCTATTTTTAGATAAGTTTGATATTAGTGAAATTTTAAAATTAATTTTTTCTGTTTTAATTCATTCAACGAAGCCTGGTTTCAATTTTTTTATTTAAATGATTTAAGTGCAACAAATTTGAAATGATATTTATTCTATTTGTACTTTAAATTATTTTAGTTGATCATGCACAGAAAATGTATCTCATCTATAAACATAAAAAATATAAAATATAAACATAAAAAATATAATATTATAAACATAAAAAAAATTGATTTTAATTTCATTTCAAAATACTATTTTAGTAGTTTAGTTTTCTTTCAATAATAACTTTTACAAAAAGAGAATGCTGCAGTTACTTTTAAAAATAGAAAAATAAATTTAAATAATGATCAATTTCATAAATTTTCAACGTATAGTCTATATTAATATACTTGCATTTATTGAATTAACGTCGTCTAGTTCTGGTGTTAATTGCCGGTTGATATTAATAATAGAGTCTGGTGAAGTAGAATTATCATGCTCAGTACTGGATGGAAATACATTGGATGACGAAGATGTTGAAGTTGTACTTGATCCACTATGTTTATGTGATTCATTAAATACCTAAATTGAATAACGATTGTGATGTGCAATTAATTCCAATAAAACTTGCATACAAGTATAATAAAGCATTATGTGATAGATAAAACTAAAATTTTATTAATAAATATATAAATATAATGAAAATATTATGAGAAGTAAAACTATATATAGCTAGAAAAATAATTTTATTATTGATGCATTTGCTTTTGTTAAAATAAATTGTTTTTTTTTTCCATAATGAGTCTAAATTAAAAATAAAAAAATAGAATATTTTAAATTTTTTAACAAACTTACTCGCCACATATAATCTCCCTGGTAACACGATCTGACGCACTCGCGATTGCGCAGACCATACGTCGTATGCTTCTGCATTCTACTATAGTTCTGCAGTCAGTACATTACATCTGATACTTCGCAGCAGCTTTGCAGCAGACATACGGCGGGTAGAGTGCGGTCTAGAGGATCGAATAATACTCGCGCGCTTGCAGCAGAATTGCAGCATACCCATTGCAGTCGCGTATTGCAGACACTTTGCAGCAGTTTTACAGCAGACATAGGGCAGGTAAAGTGCGGTCTCGAGGACCACACAATGCACGCGCGCTTGCAGCAGAATTGCAGTATACTTACAAAAGTCGCGTGCAACAGATACTTCGCAGCAGTTTTGCAGCAGTCATACGGCAGGTAGAGTGCGGTCTAGAGGACCGCGTAGTACGCGCGCGCTTGCAGCAGAATTGCAGAATACTTACAAAAGTCGCGTGCAAAAGATACTTCGCAGCAGCTTTGCAGCAGTCGTACCGCTGGTAGAGTGCGAAGTAGAGGACCGCGTAATACACGCGCGCTTGCAGCAGAATTGCAGCATAACCACTGCAGTCGCGTGTTGCAGGTACTTTGCAGAAGCTTTGCAGCAGACATTCAAGTAGAGTCTGGTCTAGAGAGTCGAGCGATGCACGCGCACTTGCAGCTGAATAAGAGCATACTTACAAAGGTTGCATACAGCAGATACGTCGCAGCAGCTTTGCAACAGACAAACGGTAACTATAATACGATTTACAGGACCGCGTAATGCACGCGCATTTGCAGCAGAATTATAGGATATTTACGAAGATCGCTTGCATCGAATGCCTCGCAGCAACCTTGCAGCAGACTTATATTCGATAGAGTATGGTCTAGATCTACTAGATCGCGTATTAAACACGTGCTTGCAGCAGAATTGCGTTAGAAGTATAGTAGATATCTGTAATACATTTATAATAGATTGTTATAACCATGTTTTATTTATTAAAAATGTGTTTTATCGAGAGAGAGAATCATATTCAATGAATTTTCTGATACAATTTGTGCATTCTAAGGACAATAATGTTCATGTAATTAAAATAAACAAAAATTGTACAAAAGTGAAATCTTTATTTTAAGTGATTCAAAATAACAATACTTTTTTTAAATGATTAGTGAATCACAGTTTAATGGATCACATGCATATCTTGGTGGATACGCGTACCACAAGTAAATAAAGATCTTTTTCATCTATGTATGTTTTTTTAGTATATATATATATATGTGCAAACCATGTATTGACGACCTCATAAAAGATTTCACACACCGGAGCTGAAATTCCGTTTCTTAAAGACACTGGATAGGGCTTAAAAAAATAACCCTAATAACCCCTGAAC
>UCOL01004921.1:0-13119 GCA_900474335.1 Ormyrus nitidulus
GTTCAAATATTTATAGTTTTCGAAATACATTAAGCTCCCAGCAATCGCATCTTATTAAAGGCATATTTGTCGTGGCACATCATTTGAAAATATTTTTTTTCGATGTGTCTTCAAAAGATCTTCCTATCTGTGTCCGGAAAATTGTCAAAAAGTAGTGCCAAGCGAACGTTTTCAATATTTTTTAATGTAATTTTTTGGTTTAGAAGGTGAAAATTTCAAGCTAATTTTTTTATACGTTCCCGCTACCGTAGACAATTAAATTTTTGTTTAATGGCTTTGTTTTTGGATCTACTTTTTTATGGTGAAGGTTTCGTACATCTGCTCTGTGGGCAGTTTTATATGTATCCGTCGGGAGACTCCTTTAATTACGAACGCGCTTCTAATATGTTGTTCGGGCTAAATTAAACCTCTCTCGGCGGGGGGTTATTAAATACCAAAAAAATTATCGAAATTATAGGGAACACGATTATGCACGCGACGTCGGAACATTTAAAACTTTTCAAAACTCGCGAGCGGCTAAATGAATTTAGTCGTAGAATGCTCTCGAACTCGCGCAGTCGTTTCAATAACGGCGAAATAAAAGCGCCGTCGAAGCGCAATTGACAACTCGAATATGATATATACAAAATACAAGCCAGGTGGGGAAATTAACAACTCATTAACCGGCAAGTCGACCTTCCTCGAAAGCTCCCAAATTCGCGCGAGAGTAATTATCGCGACGAAGCGCGCGCATTATATTGTGTTGAAAGCCGTCGCAATATATACATACCTCGAGCTGTACAGGACCCGGCCGTCCTGATAGAGCCTGACGAACTTGTTCGGGCTGGTGATGGTGTGTAGGTAGCTCTGCTTGCCGTTGTAGAAGTAGGTGTCGGGCTTCCAGATGCGCGCGAGCATCGAGATCGAGAGGGCCAGCGTCTCCTTGCCGCTCTGGAAGGCCAGCCTACGGTCCACCCACGACTGCCGGAAGTAGCAGTCCATCGAGTACGTCTGTCGCGCAGATAAGCCCCCGAGAAATCGAATGAGCATAGCGTCTCTCCCAACGTTTTAATGCGGCTTATTTTCGCCGAACTTTATATATAATCACCGCTGATGCACGAAAAATTCGAGCAGCCCACAGATGTCGCGCGATTATCGGACTTTTTATTCTTCCCAATTAACGGAGAGGAAAAGCGTAATACGCCGCGCGGATTATACGTCATCGCAGTCTGCTCGAATTGCTAATACCCGCTGGATGAACGAGAGTTTGAGTTTGAATTAGTCGACATCCCCCCGGCCTGGCGAAGCGGTGCAGCTCTCTCGGCGTACGTATTATCCCCGCGAAATCCTCCGGTTACAACCGGAGCCGATAAACTTGCGACTGTTAAAATCTTCGCCGCCGTTAAATCAACGTCTCGCAGTTCATTTCTTTAACGAGAAATCGCTGCTCTCGGGGGGGATAAAGCGAGTTTCGGCTGATTGACAAAGTTGATTTGATTATATTATTTAGCCCCTAACGAGGTAAGTATACATCATCGGATGAAACGCGCGCGAGCAGCGGGGCAGCCCCACCGGCTGCTCGAATTTATTTACATTGAATTTCGCGGGAGATGAAAAGTCGTACGTATCAGCATCTCAAAGAAGGCAATATTCTCGTCTGTCAAAAGCAGAGAGAGAGAGAGAGAGATAGAAGGACAAGTATAAGATCAGCTGCTCACCATATCGACCTCGGAGATGGGTCCCATGCTGCGCACCATGATGTCGACCTCGACGGTGGCGGGCGGCCCGCCGAAGTCCGGCCTCACGCTGTTTTCGTAGCCGCGCAGCAGGTTTTCAAGCAACTCGCTTATGTTGCCGGGGTTGTTGCTCTGCGTAAGCGGCCCCGGCCGGGAGCGAGTCGCCGCCCCTCCCCGCAATCTGCGCAACGATCAGCGTCGATTAATATATTTTAGGCGATCGTCTTTGCAAATATATGTATTATATACTCACGGGCTGGAGTAGCAGAACAGCTGGAAGAAGAGGACCGCGATCGAGGCGTCGCCGCGGCGCATCTCCGCCGGTGGATTAGCTCGGCATGTCGCGCAGCCTCGTTTAACCGGCGCTGCTCGCGGCTGTCGGAGACACGATTTCTTAAAAGAATGTCGAGTCCTTTAAGGTGTCTTTTGGCGCTTTCGGAGCTGGAGCTCGAGCTTGCTAAAGAGGGCGGAAACGCGCTAATTAGCAGCGGGGAATTGTTGATTAAGCGCCGCTGCTCCTCGTGGCTTAGTTGACGCTCGGGGCGCGCGGCGACAGTTTTTTTCTAAGGGGCGACAGTCGAGGAGAAGCTCGACTGTGAAATTAGATTTTCTCTTTTACGCTTTGACCCCGCTTTTTTTTAATAATTACTGACAATCAAATTTCAGTGTTTACGATTGTAGTTTTATTATCTTTTTTTTTTGGATTGGGAAAGGCAAAAATTGTTAAAGATTCAAACGATATTTCAGAGGGCGGAAAAAGGCAAGTATATCGGCCTGTAGCAGAAGAACATCGACATCGCGCCAATAGGTTATAGGTAGTCCTTTAACCGATAGCCGAATTATCAAGAATCAAAGCAATTTTACACGATTACACGAAGAAAAAAAGTAACGCTCCCTTTGGATTTTAACGCGGCGTTCCAAAACGTAAAAGTAAAAAACTTCTCGTCCACGAAGAAGCGAAAAAAATTGAAAAGATTCGCCGCCCCGGAAAACAAGCCAGCTTTTAACCTGAAAACTTCTCGGACAGAGTGAATCTCAATTACTATGTACAGACTCATCAGGCTCAAGGACTCGAGAATCATCAAGGATCTATTTTTCTAGGTAGGCCCCCATTGAAATACGAAATTTCCCTAATTTCCCGTAAACAATGGAGTAATGAAAAAATCTCCGCTCCCATTGACGTTCGCTCCGATGTGAAATATAAAAGCTCGGCCCGCTGCCTCGCCCAACCCTCGCAATCACCGGCCGATTCGAGGAGCGAATAATCGTTCGCGATTGCTGGCATCGATGGAGAAGCCGGGAAGGAGCGCGTAGAAAAATAAAGAGGTGCAGGAGGGTTATACGCAATCGTCGGAAGCGGACACCGCGCGTACATACATCCATCCGGCGGCCGATATATCCACGGAAAATATAAAGGAATGAGAGAGACATAGCTCGGCGTGTCGCTCGACGAGAGGCAAACAAACCGACCGCGTCAAAGGCCGCTTCTTTCTCGCTTCGCGGCCAATTATACGAGCTGCAGGCTGGCGCTGTGCACGCGCGGAGCGGCGATGTGCGGAGCTGCAAAATCAGTGCCCCGGAGAAACATTTGAGTTTGAGCGGTCCTCGAAATCAGCGCGAGGTTTACTCTGCCGACTGAGGGGGGAGGGCGCGGTATTTCGCGCATCGCTGCCCGGCCTGCCAGCGCTGCCTCCCACACACACACACACAGACAGACAGCACGACGACGCGAGCAAAAAGAGCAAAGAGCGCTGGACCGATAAGAGCGGCGCTAACTTCCGCGCCGCGACAATCGACAGATGTACAGAGCGAGCCGCGACGCCGCTGCTGTTTGCTCGCGCGAGAATCGAACTAGATACGAGGGGCCGTCGGAAAAATCTCTTTCCAGCCGACACCTCCCGCCGTTTGCTAAGCCACCTGATATCGAGAGCTTGCTTCTCGCGAATAAATTTCGTCCCCCATCCCCCCTCCGACAATATTTACACAGAGTCTGATTCAAGCTTCGGCCTCTGATATACACTTTTCAGCCGTGGTTGGGGCGGTTCCTCGTCGGCGATCGAGAGTCTGGCCCAGCCGTTCGACGAGTCGCGCGGCGCACACGAGAAAGGATGGCGCGGGACGACGCGGCCGCCGCCGCCGGCAGCGACACAAAATCGACGATCGTCGAGCGCGTCCTCGACGCGATAGCCAATCTCGGCGAGAAGAACGGCTCCAGCACGAAGAACATCCTCAGCTACGTGAGGATGAACGGGAAAGCGTCCGACAGGAACCTCACCGTGCAGGTATATGTGCATTGGAGTGTTTGAGAGAGCGATTCTTAACGCTTGCCTTGGCCGCTTGCCTCCTTCGAGCCTCGCTGGAGCCGACGACGACGCGACTTGATTCGCCTGAATTTTCACCCTCCGGAGGAGGCGACCTACTATTGACGCTTTATTTCGACGTAAACTCCCGTTCTCCCTCGATCGTTTCGTTTCGAAAAGAAAAAAAATAGCTGCATTTTCGAATTGTCGCGTCGGCCGTCTTTATTTTTTTCCCGCGCCGAAGCAAAATGAAACTTTCAATTAGTTTACCGGTTTTAAATGAAATTGCCTTTCCTTTGCTGAGAACCAGAGTGATTCCCGAACGGAAATGACGATCGAACAATCGCTTTAACCGCGGAATGAAGTCGCTGTTATGCAGCTGATTTGCTTTCTAGAAAATATAATTAGCGAGATTAAAAATTTCGCGTTTAAAACAACGTATTTCTACTTGACGCTGTTTAAAAGTAGTTTAATTAACGCAATACAATCAACTTTTAATATTAAGCTTTGAATCTGCTATGAAACGATGGATACAGGAGGGATGCTTTTGATTCAGGAATTTAGATATCTCAAGGGATCGACCTTTACTCGACTCGTATCATTTCAAAGACGTTAAGGGACTACTATTTAAAAAAAAGTCGATTGCGTTAATACGAAATGTATATAAATGACTGTTTTTTCTTCTATACCTTCCTCTTGCATAATTAAATGAGATTTTTAATGTTTAGTAATCCAAGTATTGAATATAAACGTTGCAATATATTTTAATGTGTCACATAAAAGCGTGCAATACAATAATGAACGAAGCCTCTTCTCTTTTAGATCCCTGAATGTGGATGGGTCGATCGTTATAATCATTAACGACCGAGAATTTGATAATTAAATCCTTCAAAATTCAATGTAACAATTTGTAAATCGGTCAACAGTTTACTCGTCTTTTCCAGTGACAAAATTTCACCTAATATAGAAACAGGTGCTTTAATCTACAGCACAAAATTCGCGCGAAGCGTTCGTTTGCAGCTAGACCATTTTTTAAAATCTCGCGTTACCTCCTTTCACCGCTTCGAAATCACTTCTCCCGAAGATTCAGCCCGTGCAATTCGCCCTCGATCCCAATACAGTACATACAAGCCCTCGAAAACAGACGAACTTTCCGTCCGACAGATTCGCCGAGCCCTGAAGCACGGCTTGAGCGAGGGTCTGATCAAGCTGCGCGGCGGCCGCTACAAGATGTGCCAGCCGAAAGTCGCGCCGGCACCTCCGCCGAAGAAGAGAGGCGGCAGCGTCGAGACGGGCGGCGGCGGCGGCAGCGCGGCTCACCCGGCACCCGAGGACAGCAGGAAGAATTCCAGGCCGAGCAGGTCGTCGAGAATGTCGTCGAGCCAGCCGACCGGCACCACTAGCAGAAAGCACCTCGCCGCGAAAGAGGCCAGTCGGCAGTCGAAAAATGCCAAGCCGCCGAGGGGCTCAAAGGCGAACGCCAAGCCCGCACAGAAGCCGAGGGGACGGCCCAAGAAGTACACCAGCCCGGCCAAGGCTCTGCCATCCTCGGGTTCGTTCACTTTTCTAGATCTACTGTCGCGTGGCTAAGTTTTAGCTAATTTTTCAGATTTAGGTGGTTTTTTTTTAAGACGGGTTGCGCGCTATTTTTTTATCTCGACAAGCGGGTACATTTTATTTTTGGGGCAGGCGCCGCTAACTCTGACAAACGGATTTGGGATAAAAAAAGTTTGCCGGCGGCGGTAATTTTTTAAGTCCCCCGGTATATAAACCCTCCAACGATCAACTAAAACTGAAACAAGAGCAATGTTCCAGCTTTCGAAAAGGGACTTTTTTTTGATAATTATAAAATATTTTAAATTATTCTCTACTTAACGTCTTTAATGCACCATCGCGCAAAAAAGCTCAGACGCAAAGCTCGGAACGAGACGGAACGGGGCAACGTAAAAAACGCGATTTTGACTAAAGCGTAAAAGAGAGCTTTACCGAAGATCCTATATAACTTTGTCATTTTTCAGCGCTTTATGCACCTATAACTTTGCTTAAAAAAAACATTCTTAAGACGCCGAGTCTTAGTACAGGGGAAGGGAAGAGTTAAAAATTTCGGCGTTGTTTTTTTTTTTAAAGAGGAGGCTAGAATTACTAACCGACCAACTGTCTCGCCTTTCAGCCAAGTCCGTCAAAGGGAAAAAGAGCTCGAAGCGAGACTCGTCGAGCAAGGGGCCCGGCAAGAAAAAGTAGGCGTCGAAAGTCGGCTGCGCCAGGAGGGACGGAGCATCGCGTTGTGTCCAAAGGGGGCAAGAACGCCGTGCGATTTCTGCTCATCGGTGCACACTGACGTAGCGACGCGAGTCGCGCGCGGCATGGAAAAAGCATGTCAAGAGGAGAGCTCCCCCTTCCCACCCCCGAACGACGCGTGCATGTGTGCCGTCTCCTTACCTGCGAGCTCTTTCTTTTCTTTGCAGATTGCTTCGATCAGCGGAAAGACTTCGCTAGAGAAAACGCTCGGGATTTCCGTACCGGGCGAATTCTCCTGCACCCCCCTACTGCTCTTCTCCTCCTCCTCCGGTGCGGAATAAATTTTTTACGGCCATTTTCCGACTCTATACCTGCTTTATTGTACTGATAAATAGAAAGCTTTCGCCGAACTTTTTTTACGTCTCTCCCTCTCTCTCTCTCTCTCTCTCACCGCATTTTTTGTACAATAAAATTTCTTTATTACACTTTGAACGAAGCTTATAATTGCTCGAAGGGAGAAGTCTTCTTGGTGCCTGGACAAATTTACAAGTGGAAGTTCGAGCTTCGACCCGCGGATTGATACATATAACATGAAACTTCAATTTATGCGATTCGGTGAAAATTAGCTGCGGAAATTGGGAATGCGAATTAATTTCCCGAGTTCGGGATGTCCTATTCTGAAGTAACGGAACGAGGGTCGATTAAGAGGCAACCTTTAACGTTCGGATCGGCAGATTGTCAGCTTCGGCGGAGGGAACGTCGAATTCTCAAAGATTTGGAGAGACTATGATACTTTAGAGAGCTAGAAAGTTTTTAAGTAAAAGTGTATGCTAATTTTATGCTGAATCTTTTACGGCGACTCTCGCGCAAACTTTGCGCAAAATGTAACGTTTCATAACGCCAATAAAGGCTCCTTTGTTTCTTTTTATATTATTCGCTCGAGCACTAAAAAAAAAAGTCGTGAAAGATTCACTGTCACTGAATCGATGGTTTAATGAGAGAAAAAAAGTTATGAAACATTGAAATTTCTGTTCGATATCTTTCTCAAGCAGAAGTGGCACGTTTTTTTTTGTTAATAAAAAATTAATCGAAAAAATTCCATTTAAAAAAATATTATCTCCGAGTCGTATAAGCTCCGAAGCGTCGCATTCCCAGTGACCGGTAAATAATGATTTTCACTCGCTGCGCGATTATTTTACCAAAACACTGCAATATATTAATTGAACTGATTTTATTTTTCTCCGCAACGAAATTCTTGCATAATTTACTCGAGCCCAAAAGGCGCAAGTCATATCTCGTTGGCAGTGGCGCGTTTTTCTTTGCAACCGGCGGATCCTCGCCTCGCGGAGAAAGAGTCGCGCCGGAAGTTTTTCTCGGGCGCTGCTTTTTTCGCGCGGGTACATATTCGAGGCCGCCTCTCTTTTTCTCCCATGTAAATATTTCGAAGGAAACAAGGGCGACGCGTTACCAGCAGTCCAGCGGAAAAAGAGCAGCTGCGCCTTTGAGGCCGAGGCGCCTCGGGCGAGTAAAGGATATTAAGAGAGCAGCAGCGGTATTTCGGAGAGTCGACGAGAGATCTTTTGTCGACGTCGTCGATTTTGGGACGTTTGTTTCGACAAAAATTATCCGGATGATAAACTATTTTAACGAAATAACGCTGCCCGACGCTCGACGGTCTTCGACAATGGGACGATCGTACAACGGCTACGTTCGCTTGTTCTTAATATATTGTAAAAGTTGCGCTCGTAAAATACTCGAGTTCGCGAAAAGGAATACAAAAATTTCAAATGTACTCGCGAATTTATTAACCGTCCGCTTCCTCCGGTAAAAACATATAAAACGAGGTGAATTCGACGAGGAGCCACACCGCATAATTTCAATAAGCTGCAGGAAAAACAGCTAATCCGCGCCTGCAAGTTTTCGCGAAAATCCACAAAACACCCGTGTCATCGTTGTGCCTGCCGGTGGGCGCGAAAACTCACTCCGCGTCGCGGCCCATGTCAGTCGACGGATCGCATACATTAGCCTTATGCAGGACTCCCTTATTTTCGCGCTCGTCGCCGCCGCCGCCGATGAAAAAGAGATGCCTCTGAATTCTTGACAAGCGCCGCTCGTTTTACACACATACACACACCGGGAGTTAAGGCCGAGAAGTAGGTCGCGTTCGCCTGCGCGAATCGGCTAAATTTTTCGTTTAAAAAAAAAGAGAAAAAAAAAGAAGGAGGAGGGGGTCGGCAGCCCATCGAGCGCAAACAAGAGCCCGAGTCTAAGCTGCCCGGTAAACAGAACTAATTACAAATAGAGCCTCGCGGAGAGAGAGCGCAGCTGCACCTTTTTCGACGAGGGTATATAGGAAGGAGCGGATAAAAGCCGGGATTTCATTCGGCTTGGACAAACGCTGATTCGATCAATGACGCCGCGGTTGTAGATTTAAACGCCGCCGATGCTTCTGCCCGACGGATAAACGCAATGTTACGCCTCTTTTCGCCCATTATGTCCGCTCGAAAGGCATATTTTACACCGCGACGATTCGGATATCGAAATCGCTAATTTTATATATCAATTTTTCAAAACGCATTCCGCATTCGGGGCAGCTTAATTGGCCGAGCGCTAGATTCTCCAATCCAATAAGTGGCAATTGCATTGTTCAAAATTTTAAGTGAAAAATCCTTCAACTATTTACGTAACCTGGTTTTTAAAACTATTTTTGGATATATATACATATATATATATATATATGCGCTCAGACGTGATTACATTCCGATGACTTTCGAGGGCGCGCCGCGCGCTGCCCGTATTCCATTGATCTCGCAAAATTTAATATATTTTTATACGTCTCGTCGCACGCACCAGAAGCCGGGGCCAAAAAAAAAAAAAATACTTTCATATCTCTCTATTTTATTACACTTACGTTACACCCGTTGACCGCATTCATCATCATGTATTCAACGTGCTCCGAAAATTCGTCCGCTACTCCGCGCTGCACTCTCGCAAAAGCCCCCTTTTTACCTCGCATTCCGAATCCACGACTTGTAATACACGATAGTGGCCCGAGGAGGAATTTGCTTTTTTTTCACCGTCGAATTTTTAGTTAAAAAAATAAACAATAATCGCGGAAAGCTAAAAGAATCGCGCTTCGCCGAGAGTTCTTGTTCCGCAGCACCTTTTCAAAGGCTCCGCTGCCGAATAAATGTGTGCGGGCGCCGTGTTTATTCGAGAAAAGGCGATGCGTGTAATTACGTTATAATGAGATATAAAAATAAAGACGGAGCTCGTTGTCAGGAGCCCGAGCTCTTCTGGCGCGTGATTATTTCCGTCGCCGCGCCGCGCGGCATGCAGTCTGCCAGTTTTACATTTGCTTGTTTGCACCCTTCTGAATTGACTTAATTAAGACGGCGTGTCAGATTTTTTCAGCAAGAATCGCTGAATGTGCCGGGCCGAGAAGGATTTTCATTCACCCTTTTGAGTCGCGATGTCGTGCCCATTTTTTTTTTCCGAGCGACAAAAACAGACCCCTCCCACGCTCGAAATTATTTTCCTTTTACGCGCGTTAAGGGAAAAATGTACCTTTATGTATAATTAGTGTGATTCTACAGTTTTTTTTTCCGATCTTCCACGTGGCGATCGGCTTATTTCGCTTTAGCTTCTCGCGCACTCGGAAGGAGCGACAGGCGGGGGGCTTCGCGAAGGAACAACAAGCCTCTAAATTTCACTCGCACCGGCCGTATATCGCAACACTTGCGTCCTACGATCTTCTTCAGCAGCTTTCCGATGCCGATACCCCACGCCCCAATAATATATACATTCGAAGAGCACGAAGAGTATAAAAATAACGTCAAGCAAGCACCGGCAGACGTATCGAATCGAATAACGGCCCCTTTCGGCTGTGTACACACGTCGAATCCGCGATCGGATTTCCAGGGGGGGTGGAGCAAAAAAAAAAGAAGAAAACGCCCGAGTCGGCTGTCCGTGTAAAACGACGGCAGCCGCAGTTGTTCTCTGCGGCGCGCCTCATTTTCCGAAGGGTTTCCACTCGACCGACGAATTGCGCATTCGAACAAAATGATCGATCCGCCGGTTTTAAAAGTGGCCCCGCTACACGCCGGGCTCTCGTTAACGCCGGAAATGCAATTGAATTCTTTAATTCGGCCGAGCCGATCAAGTCGAGTGTGCATCCGTTTGCTCTCTCGACGATTTCAGCGAGGAAAGCCGGATCGTTCGCTTAATATTTCGGGACTCGAAGGGTGTCGACACGGCTCTTGTCCTCCTGCTCGATAATAATGATAACGATAATGGGCCGCCTGATGGTGTACTCGATCGACGCGTATTTTCAGCTCTTTGAATTTTAGCAAGCGCCGCCGGCGGGGGTAACGAAGCGGAAGGAGGATGTAATAATAAAATGCCTATAGCGAGGGATGTTGTGTATTTGTCGTTGCTGCTTGAAGAACAAACGACGAGTCGGATTTAAACCCCGAAGACGAAACCAATCAGTCGTAAAAACAATTTTCTTCTCCAAGGAATTTATCAGTTTTCTTCGAATTTAGTCTCTAATCCTGTATATACATACTGTTTTCGTTTTTTTTTTTATTAAAAATAATGCCTTCTTTTTTTTAATTGGTACATTGTGAATGAAGAAGGTATACAATAAAGAAACAAAGGGCGCGATTTGAGAAAACTTTTGAATAGAAATGATATAAAATTTTTTCATTTACCAGCCGCTATAATTACACTTAATGCGATTTACTTTCTTACTCGACACGCGTCAACCTTTTTAACGAAAGAATTTCAGTTTTATTTACGAGCCAAAAAAAAAAAAAAAAAAAAATCTGCGCGAATTCTTATTCCGCCCTTAAAGATATAATATTCTTAAAAGCAGCTCAGAGCTATTATTCTGTTAATCTCTGCATTACAAAAGCGAATATTTAATTATGCAAATTTCGTAACGATTTTAATATGCATTCGAGAGAGAATGAAAGTAAATAAGTTTAGCCTGCGATTCGGCGAAAGCAAGACTGGGTCGTTCGTTCGCTTCGAACGCGGAAAATTTTGCTTGGATCGTGAAAATTCGAACAACGCCGATGAGTCTCCCTCTTGAACAATTCATTTTCAATTGATTGGAGTATCGCGCCGGGCAAGTGGTGATTACACGAAAATAAATAATTTAGAGAGAGAGAGAGACGCCGGAGAAGTTTGTTGAATTACGAAACAGTTTCTCATTATACGTTTTCAATTCGCAATGTTTGCTCATTTTCGCCGGACTGCGGAGAAGCGCGGCGCGGAAATCCCCGAGATTCGGCAAACGCGTTGTAAAATAAAGCCGTATACTTATAATAGATTATCGAATTATTTATGCTCGCTTAAAAATGAGATGCTTGACCATCTCTCGGCCTCTCCATATTAAAAAAGTTGCAAATCTCGAGCATACAAATGAATTTTAAAACCTCCTTCAATCTAGAAGGACGGCAAATGTTATAGAAACAATTGGACGTCCGTAATATGTGTCTTGTACATTCAATTCGCACGGCGAAATCTCCCAACCCGTTCCCTCGCCGCGAACCTCGTAGAATCGCGCGGGCAACCTTCGATACCCGTCGGGTGGCACACAGAGAGTACATACCGATATTATTATTCGGGTAGCGCACGTGGAAGCTGGTCGGCTGGTCGGCGCACTGCGTGTGTGTGCCCGTACGCGCGACAGCTGACTGACTGACTGACTGACTGACTGGCGAGCGCGCGACGTTTCGTCGGCGCCTCCGTCCGTCTCCCCCCTCCTCTCCCCCCCCGCGAGGACGCGCGCGCAAGCAAGGCAGTCCCCGCGCGCGGGGGGCTCCTTATTATGGGGGGGGACCGCCGCCTCGGATAAATATACGGTGCGCCGCGGAGATCGATTCCCATTCGGCGAAACTTCGCTGCCGGGCCAAAGTCGTGAAGAGCCCCCCGCGCACACCGCGCGAGAGAGAGCTTTTACGATCGAGATCGAGCTTCCTCTCTCTCTCTCTCTCTCTCTGTAGCGCGGGACAATGGGCCCAGAGGGGGCGGCTTTTGTGACCCGGGGCGAACTTTATTAGATGTGCGCTTTTCCGGCTGATGAGCTGCCCGGCTGCGTTTTACGGATTAATATCCGAGAGGCTCGCGCTTCCCTTTCAAGACCCTATGCCCGCGCTCGTCTTCCGTCAAAGCTCTCTCTCTCTCTCTCCCTCTCTGCTTTGGCTTCGTTCTCCGACCGGTGGGGAGACGAAGCGCGCGGATTCCGCGCTCTCGACTGTATATTAGTTCCTTGAATTGGATAATTTGTTTGAAGTCCCGGAGTCGATATATAACCTCCATTCTTTCGGCAGTCGCGAATTTTCAAAGCGCACGAGCTGCGCCCCCCGAAGTGCACCCCGGCATATCTCTCCAAAGAGTTAAAAGGGCTCGAGTCGATCTTGACAAGTCGCTCTCGGGTCTGACTCGAGCCTCGAAACTCCCTCCGAAGAGGCGCGTCGACAAACCGTCGCTTCGCTCTAATGCAGTTCTTTGTCTCTTTTTTTTTTCGAAAAAATCGATGTAAAAATTCACAATCCACATATACCCTCGGAGGCTCTCGAGCCTTTGCGCGCATCAACGACCGAGTTAAAGCAGATAAAAAAAAGGGCCTCCGGACGCGCGATATATCGGCTAATTGAACTTTGCGCCTCGAGCGGACTTTGTTAAAAGCGCGTGACGAATTTCCCGAAGCCGCAGAGCGGCGGCGGCGGCGGCGGCAGTGGCACAAGGCCGGCAAAAGAAGGAAAATTCGCGAGATAAGTGCCGCGGCACTCGACCCGCTCGAGCTTTCGCCACCCGCATCATCAGCAATATTCAAAAACGACTCTCTCTCTCTCTCC
>UCOL01004922.1:5000-7500 GCA_900474335.1 Ormyrus nitidulus
GCCTTCACTGAGCATGCATACCCGCCTATTTCTAAAATAGTCCGTCCACAACACGATCTCACTCTCCTTACACCGAACTTCACGCAAAACATCTATAACTATTCTCCACAGTAGGTTGTCGAAAGCGCCTTTGAAATCCACGAATACACCCATAACATGTCGACGCGTACAGTTATTAACCAAACGCTTTAGCTCATACCACGCATCCTCCGTGCATTTACCCTCTCTAAATCCAAATTGGCTCTCGTCCCATTTTCCATCCATCACTTGCTCCAATCTTCTCACCATGATTCTTTCGAGAAGCTTCCCCAGCCCACTCAAAAGGCTTATAGGCCTATATGACCTAGGGTCGCTCCGGTCTTTGTCCTTACTTTTCAATAACACAACCACCTTAGCTTCCTTCCAGCACGCAGGAAAATGTCCTTCCTTTACACATCCATCATACATGCATCTCATATAGTCAGGAATCGCACGCCATACTCGCCTTAGGATTTCGTTGGTAATACCATCTAAACCAGGGGACTTTCCCATTCTCATTCGTCGAACCGCATACTCTAATTCTGCTGGACTGACTCCATCTATCTCATCGAAACGACCGTCTACACTTTCATTCATGTTTATAGGCAAACCATCGTCCGGGGGGAAAAACTCCTCTAGTAGCACACTCGCTGTTTCAGTCTATCCTGTTGTCCACTTGCCATTTATGTTCAAACTTTCCAAACTCTCTCTTTTTCGTTTTCCCTTGCATATATCATAAACTCGTCCCCATGGATTCTCATTACCCTTTGTCTTCACGAAATCTTTCCAATCGTCTTCCTTTGCTTTCTTGATCATCTTTTTATATCCACTCACACTAATCTTCCAGTCGCGCCAGTTAACACTATTTAGCTCATCCGTTTGTTTCCTTTTCCTTTCTCTCTGGTACTCTTTCCGTTTCTTTCTGACTTCTTTCCTTTTCTCTTCCAAATCTTTTGACCACCAAACCAACCCTTTCATTCTACCTCTCTTTTTAACTCTTTTCATGCACTCATCATTCGCGTTTTCTATCCATTCATGCATTTTAATTACACGTTCTTCTGCCCTGAGGTTTGAGTACTCTTCGTAACCAAAGTCTTCGGCTTTTCCACTCAAACAGGCCATATATTTGTGCCAATCTACAGATCTTACGCTCCACTTTTTCTCGTTCATTTCACGGACTGGCATACCAGCCGTATGAGCCTTGATTCGGGTGATAATTGGGTTATGGTCACTCAACCCCCAGTCTCCTTTCACAGTCCACTGATATTCGCTCTCGTCCATATTAACGCATAGCGTCACATCGATGTCGCTGCTCCCTTTTGGTCCAACAAAAGTAAACCATTCACTCGGTACATTCATCACCCTCAGATTCTTGGTTGCAATCCATTCATTTAGGACTTGACCCCTCCTTGCATTCAGATACCATCTCACAACATTCTTGCTATACCATCCATCCGAAGTCGCATTCGCATCCATACCCACGATCACTTTTTTCCCGTTTAGTTTCTCAATAGTTTTATCTAAGTATGCGATGTTCTTTTCTATATTACCTTTCGGCTTGCAGTACTGTGATACAAAATACATGTCACCAAACAAGCCCTTTACCCAGACGCATACTCCATCCTCATCCACACAATCATTCATCAGCATACTCTCGTGCTCGTTGTTACAGACTACTACAGCTGCACTTCCAGTGTTCGAGACAAACACTCGCATACCCATAGGCAAACCCCTTATACTCCCACCCACAACATAGGGCTCCTGTAATAAACATACATGCACCCTGTTTTCAAATATGTATTGCCCAATCTCAGACATCACATTGTACGAACGCTGACAATTCATCTGTAAAACGATAAGCTCATTTTTTGACCCATTTCCACCGATTATGTTACCATTCATCCCCGCAGCTATGTCATCAGAACGACTATCCATCATTTGTACGAGCTCTCAACAGATTTAACCTCCACTTATACTCTGGACATTCAGGTGAAAGCGCCGAGTGTTCAGCTGGCAACTTCTTCAATCTGCAATTGACACAGTCTTCTAAACCCCTACATTCCTTTGCCGTATGCCCTGACAATCCACACCTATAACATAAACGACCCACTTTACAGTCATTTACCCTATGCCCATACCCCATACACCCATAGTATCGAAACACTTATTCATATGTATTTACCCTGAAACTCTCCCATTCCACAAAAAGTCTTTTCTCGTACAGCAATTTGTTTTTAACACACATGGGTACTTCAATGACCACATTGGAGACGCTCGCATCCTTTTTACCCTATCTCATTACTACTCTGGTTCTCTTGTCAAATTCGTCTCTAGTGATTATACCATTAACATTTCTTAAATACATTTCATGCAGCAACTTCTCATCCGTCATTATACACGGTACGTCAAAAACTATAACACGTGGTCCAATCTTTTTTGTTTGTTCTACGCTCAATCCCACCTCTTTGAATTTGTCACATTG
>UCOL01004923.1:0-13082 GCA_900474335.1 Ormyrus nitidulus
TCATTTATTTAGATTAAATTTTTATAATTTTGAATTATTTCTTCTCCGCCTGCCGACGGTTCTATAGAGTATTAATTGTTAAATATTTTTTCCCGCCTCTACATTTACAAGTAGTTACTAGTGCGCATGCGTCACTGTCATATTCGAATGCAGCGCACCATGTGTCGTAGTAAATTTGAGAACTACAACCGGTTCAATCTTAGAGCATATACTACTGGAGGCAGCCTTTAGTGCGAGGAAAGCGTGGTGCGGAAGAGAGAGACAACACTATTCACCCATGATATGCTATCTCTCTTACTGCGCACGTGATTGGCTGTCCGGTCTGCGCACGCGTTTGAACAGAGCTAACGTTCCACAACGTTCGAGTTATCAAAAACTAAATAAATACCTGGTCATGTAGGGGAAATATACGTTTATACGTAATTAATTATTATCGTATTAACAAAATATAAATTAAACCATGCCCCTAAAGTGTTGTATACCGAACTGTAAAATACAAAAAGACGACCCACAAGGCCTTAACCTAAGTTTCTATCAGTAAGTATTTCTGTTTACGTGAATATTTGTAAGTTAAGTTTTAATAAATTTAACTAAATAAATTTTGTTTTTGTTTGAATAGAATACCATCAGATGAAAGCCGAAGAAAAAAATGGTTTGACAGCATAAAACGTTATTTTAATGTAGAATTTAAGAAATTTTCATATGTATGTAGTTTACATTTTGAAGAAGATAGTTTTCATAATAATGGATCTGTAATGCGAAAATTGAAAAAGGAGTCTTATCCTACAATCTTCCTTAATTCAAAAGAACATCATGAATGGTATGTATCATACAAATAATTAATTAATTATTAAAAATTATTATATAAATATTCAAGTATTTATGAACTTTTTATTTTTAGTATAATAACAAATACAAACACAGATGCGAGTAAGACAAAAGATTCATCTAATAATTTAGATAATAGTTATGCAAATGAAGAAATACATGTTACTCATGATGTAGCTTCCAATAGTATTTCTTTAGAAAGTGAAATCACATTAGTCAATTCAAATGATTATGCCATTGAGGAAGCAAATAATACTTGTAATGTTTCTTCGCTAAGTGAAACAATAAATATGTAAGTTAAACATTGACATATTTTGAACTATTTTTAAAGTACAAGAATTACACAATAATTATATGTACTATCTTATTTTTTGCTGTAGATCACTCAATAAAGTGGATTCAAGTCATGACAATAATGACACATCAACTGTACATAATAATTTTACACAAAATAAGCTCAGGTAATATTTGAGATAATAATTTAATGACATTTTGATGTATTATTTCTTTATTTAATATTTAAAATTTAAAACTTTATTTTGCATAGCACTTTGGAAGATGTGATACAATCCTGTACTAAATCTTTAGTTAATATTGATTTAGATTCTATAGACTGCTCACCGATGGTTAAAAAATTGCTGCAAAATGCACAATCTGAAATAATCACACTTCGGAAGAAAATAAAGAATGAGAGAATGAAGATTTATCGTTACAAAAAACGAGTGAAAAATGTTAACACCTTAGTATGCCATATGAAACATCATAAGTACATATCTAAGCAATTGTCTAATATTCTAAAAGTAAGTAAAAATGAATGATAATCAATTGCTGCAATAATGAAATTATATAATAGATGATTGTACATGAGATTTCTACGACACAAATTGTTATTAGAAATTATTTTATATAAGATGAAGAAGTGAGATTTTTTGTTGAACGAAATAATTATACAGTAATTATAGTTTCGTATGAAAGTGTGAATGAAGTATGAATGAAGTGTGAATGAAGTGAATGAGTATAGTATATATTGCTGATAATTTTTACATTCTGTATATTGTAGAAACCTTTACAGAAAATAATCATGTACTGCACAATTTTTTACATAAAGTTAAATTACTTATAAGCAAGTTTGTAAGTACAATATTGCTAAGATATATTTTTTATGCGAAACGTTAAATTGTACATTTATAATTACAATATATTTACAAATAGCAACTAAGATTATTTTACTGTATAATTACAATATATTTATAAATAGCAACAAAGATTATTTTACTGTTAACAATTCACCATCTGAACTTCTATAAAAGGAGTATAACTAGAATTTTTATTGTGTATACATGAAATTCCTTATATTACCCAATCACAAAATTTAATATATAATATAAAATTTTTATTTATACTATCTTTTATAATAGTTAATTTTATTTAATTACGTTTTTATAACAGCATTTTTTATTTCATTTCACAAAAAATTATTTGTCTATATTATATTTCTCTGTTACATAAAACTTTAAGTTTATGATATTAAATTACTTTTAATGACTTCTAGGAATCAATTCCCACTCACGCTCATCAACTTTTTGAAAGACTTCTACATAAAAAAAATTCCAAGACTCCATTTCCTGCCTCCTTACGATCATTTGCTACAACCCTTCACTTCTATTCTCCAAGGGCTTATAATTATGTACGCAATAGTTTTATGCAATGTCTGCCACATCCTATTACAATAGGTAAGTGGCATAGAAAAATAGAATCTTATTCTGGGATAAATGAACATAGCATTCAAGCCATATGTAGAAAAGTAAAATTACAAAAAGAAAAATCCAAGGATCAACCAATTTTGTGTAATCTAGTTTTAGACGAAATGAAAATTAAAAAGAAAATTGAACTTATTAATGATAAAGAATATGGGTACGTAGATATTGGGAACGATGTAGATAAAAATGAGATACCAGAAACCGAAAATGTTTTAGTTGTAATGTTTGTATGCGAAAATGATAAGTGGAAAATACCTGTTTCGTATTATTTCGTAAATGCACTGAGTGGACAAGAAAAAGCCAAAATAGTACGTACTAATTTATCAGCTTTAAATAAAACCGGTATTACAGTTACTTCAGTAACATTTGACGGATTGCAGTCCAATTTGACTATGTGCAAACAATTAGGAGCAGAGTTTTCTGTTGAAGCTTCAATGCAGAAAAACTATTTTCTTAATCCCGAAACTAATGAAAAAATTTTTATTATTTTGGACGGCTGTCATGTTCTTAAGTTAGTGAGAAATTCAATGGGTAGGGCTAACATGTATGATGACGAGGGACAACTTATTTCGTGGTCATATATTGTTGCTTTAAACAATTATCAAGAAGAGAACGGTCTTCATGCAGCGACTAAAATAAGAAGACCACATATAAAATATAATGACAATAAAATGAATGTCAGGCTTGCTGCACAAACGCTAAGTAAAAGTGTCAGTATTGCGCTATTGTTTATTAAAGATTTAGGCGAAAAAGAATTCGATTGTAGAGGTTTAAAATTAAGCAATGGAGTTTTAGTGATAAATTCTGAAAAAAAGTGTGGTTTTGTCGGATTTATTTTATCACTTCAAAATGTTATTAATATATACAATGTTTATTATAAACAAATAAATGATGGATATTTATTAACTTATAAATTAAGCCAAGACTACCTGGAAACTTTTTTTAGTGCCATAAGAAGCAGGGGTGGATATAGTAACAATCCAACCTGTTACCAATTTATTAATTCATTTAAAAAATTATTAATACACGCAGACATCAAAGGCTCATTAAATGCAAATAGTATTAGTTTAGACAATACAGAGATTTTGGAAACTGCACGCGAAAAGTTTGCCGATATAAATGACAACATCAATGACTCTGTCAATGAAGATACGAACTTGAAACTTATATTTGACGTAAATCAGACAAATTTTTACGGAGGAAATATCAATAAAAAATATGTAGATAGTGTAATTGAATATTTATCAGGATTTGTTTTAAGAACATTGTTAATGAGGAACAATTGCATGATTTGTCCTGTACTATTGACCGAAGAAGTTAGTAATTCTGATCTATTAAACAAGAAAAATAGAGGAGGCTTAATAAAGCCTTGCAATGACATTGTGACAATATGTAAAATATTAGAAAGTTTTCAGATTATTTTATTCTTCGAGACCAGGTATATACAATGAGCTTTTTCTAAAATATTTAAATGCTATACCCGATAATTTATTAAAAATGGATCATTCAGAACAACCTGAAAGGCATAGATTGGATGTGATTAAGCAAATAATAACAAAATATTTAAAAATTAGAGTAAAACATTTTGAAGCACAGAAGAAGGAAAAAACGATCAAAAAAAGAATACGTAGAACTTACACTAAACTAATCTTATTTAAAAATCAATAAGCATACTGTTTGTAATAATTTAATTTATTTGTAACTTAAGTACTTCGAAGTTGTATTTATCAATGTATATAATCGTTATACAAAAAAACAGTTTGTTATAAAAATGTTGTATTTATAATTTATAATGTTCCGTTAATAATGTGTAATTATTAGAAATATAAGCTGATTATCTAACTACTTTTTTGTGTTTAATTTATAACTAATATTAATGTCACGAATGTAGTGTAAAATACATTACACACGACTTTTTTACGATTTATGAAGGTTTCTAAAAATTTAAGTTCAGTTTAATTGAGTGAATATTTAAAATATACAGAAATAAAATATTCATATTTTTCAACGTATTTATTCTTGCTATAGTATTTCAAAATTTTGAAATGTTTAATTCTTTGATGATTTATCTAATCTTTTTTTTATACTTATTTTTATACTTCAAGATTTAAAACTAAAAAAAAAAAATTAATTTGATTTCATTTTAAAATTAGACGATTTATTTAATTAAATATTTTTCTAAACTACTTTTACTCTAATAATTTTAAAAAGTAAAAATTTTAGCAAAATATAAAATAAAGAAGTTAATTAGATAAAAAAAAGTTAAGAAAAAAAATAATAAAAATAATTAGATAAAAAATCCCAAGCGGGATTCGAAACCTAAGCCATAAGCTGTATGCAAAAGAAGAGCGTACGCCTTAGTTACCGCGACTACTGCTGCAACACAAGTTGAAATACACGAAATCGTTTATGATCATCTGCCCCCTACGGGGTTTAGATATTTGGTTTTGGAGGTAGTTTTGGGTTTTTATGGTTTTCTTACTTGTGTTTTCGTTACACATTTCATATTCAATCTATATTTTGTTTTTAATATCTAAAACATGATTTTAAAAATGATTCTCTAATGCTCTAGATCGCTTGCTCCGTTCAAGCGCGTGCGCAGACCGGGCAGCCAATCACGTGCGGAGTGAGAGAGATAGCATATCCTGGGTGAATAGTGTTGTCTCTCTCTTTCGCACCACGCTTTCCTCGCACTAAAGGCTGCCTCCAGTAGTATATGCTCTAAGGGACACCGTGTCTAAGGGTTAATGGTTTTACTGCGCCTTCAGTCAAGTTGTTATAACTTTTGCACAATACATGATGTTCTATTTCAGCTAAAGCACGTTGCGCTGAAGCAGAAATGAATAAAATTTTATATTGCGAAAATACATTAAAATGGAAACTTTTAAAACTTTACATCAACAAACTCTTGCTGAAACGTGGTTTCGTAGAAGATCGAACACGAACGAAACAAAAAAATTTATTTGTAATGAAAGTAGAAATGACACTCCTTGCAAACAGTTAAAAAGTCCAGTTAAGAATAGGTTAAATGCAAATAAAACAAAAGCAAACAAAACATTGAAATCTTCAAATAAAACATCTATTAAAAAAAGTGAAAGTTACAATTCTGGTATTACAGATCCTAATCAAGATTTTACAATTAATGACAGTGAATGTTCTCAAGAAACAACTGAATCTAGATTGAAAAATAAATTAACGACAAGTTTTGGAACATTAAAAACATGTGAATCTTTGTCACAGAAAGACAATAATGTTTTGACTCCTGATTCAACTGCCAAGAGACTTAGCATCAGTGATGTCAGTTCCAGTGTAATAAAAGAAGAATTGGAAGAGATGTACGATAATATTCTTAGTTTTGATTCTATCGAACTGACTCATAATTTAAGTGGTGTAATAGCTGATGTGAATATATCTACAAATATTAATGTACCCACAGTTGATATTAAAACAGAATTAATATCAGATGAAGAAAAAATGGAAGAAGAGCATTCACAAAATCCTTTGTACATTAAGGAAAAAGGTGAAAACAAAATGGATTTAGAGCATGTAACAAACAAAAGAAAAAGAAAAGTATCTCTTAACAAATTTAGTTTACAAGATGTTAAAAGTAGCCATAAATTTCTAAAAACAAGTAAAGGTCAGAAAAAGGCAAAATATAAAAGTAACGGTCCAAAAAGTAAAATAATAGTTAAGTTGCATAAAACCAAAAAACAGTTGACTAAAAAATGTAAATTTGAAAGTATGGAAGAGGATCATGATGTACTATCTGAAGAGCTTTTGACAGTTAGTCTTTTTAAAAGTTATTTATTCTACATATAAAAATTTAATTACTTTCCAAGTAAATATAATTCATATAATTTTTTAGAAATTAAAGTTCCTGAAAATTCAGATGCAGCATGATGTTCCACCACAACATAAAATTGAAAATTCTGCAGGATCGCGTTATCTCACTGAAGAACAAGTGGCACAGTTTGAAAATTATGGTCCTTTAAAGAAAGGCCCTTTTACAGAAAGTGAAGATGAAATAATTAAAAGAAATTGGAATAGCTTTTGTAAAGCACGTATATTTGCATAAAATAAATTTTATAAAATAATTATTTTAAGATGTTTAATAATGTATAATATCTGAATATTTTTTTAGATTCATGAATGGGATAAAAATATAGTTAAGCCTTTTCTCTTTATGAGACATGAAGGAAAATATTATATTACTGATTTTGAGGAAAGGAAAAACTTTGTAAGATTTTTGGCTAATGGTTTACCATGGAGAAGTTTATATAGCATTTATTACAGATTTAGAAATTTATATATTATTTCTTCGGTAAATAATGGGTAAGTACTATTGTACTAAATTAAAAACAATTACTCTTGCAAGAAAGTAGTTTTGCCAAAAACTTGATTTTTCTTGCAGACAATATAGTCTCAAAGAAGATAAAATAATACTTAGAGAAATGAGTAGAACAGCAAAAAGTGGCATGTCAAATAAGTGTGCAGAAGTAGCAAAAATCTTAAATAGAAAAAGGCTCTCTGTCTGGCAACGCTATCAAAAACTTAGAAAAATGCATAATTTAAATGACAAAAATCTTCATTCAACAAGTGCAAATGATGATTCTTTTGAAGAGGATATGAGTGATAAAAATTACAGTGTGAAGAAAAAAAGACGGAAAACTGTGCTTTCAGAAAACCAATCGTCAAATCAGACCTTTGAAAAAGAAGGTGCCTATCTTATATATTAAGTATATACCAATTATTTTCAAAGTTAAAAAAAGCAATTTTTTTCAGTGTATACCAGTATAAAATGGACTGCTCCAGTTGTAAAACGATTTATGGATAAATTATTAGAAGTTACAAAATTTACAGACATAATGAAATTAAAAAATCAAGATATTGATAAAAAAGTATGGAAAAAAATCGAAGATTTTATGAGTATTGATTGTACAGTACTACAAAATTTTTGGTATTATCAATTACATCTACAATTATTTTGTTCTGCTCCAATTTATTTGAGCGACACTAAGATGAAGTTAATTGAATAGTAAGTACTCTAAGAATAAAAGTAGTGAAGTACACATAGGAAATAACAATGATTTATTTATTATTTTTTCAGTGTGCATGAAAATCAAATAAAGGATTTAGATGATATAGATTGGGATGATGCTTGTTTAAAATTTGATGGAATGACTAATTTGTTTTTATGTAAACTTTTACAGAGCTTAATAAAATTAGCAAAAGCAAAAATTAATTCTTCTAATATAAATGGTAATTCATTTTCAATGATATTGCAATTTGTAAATTATAAAATATAAATTTTTCTTAATTTAATATTTTGCAGATATTATAGAATATTTGTATGAGCATCACATCACTGAACTTAAGGAATACTCAAAAGACTTTATTTTACCAAAGTTGTCTTACAAGAATGGTAAAATCATCTATGTGGATAAAGGTTCCGAAAGAAGGATTCCAAACAAAAATGTGATTGACCCATTTCAAGAATGACTTTGATTGGGTACAAATAATATGTGTAGAAAGTGGACTTTCTCCTGCTTAGCAGGAGTTCTGTCGGCATGGTTCTAATAAAAATAATAAAAAAAAACATTTACTGGTCACTGGTGCCAATTTTTATTAGATTTATTGCAAATATGTGTAGTTTCTTACTACATATACCAAGTTTAGAAAAATAATATGTACATAAAGATGTATCATTTATAAAATTACTGTTTCACGAAGATTGCTGTATACTCTTGCAATAAATTCAATGAACTGTGAAGTAATAAAATAATTATTTTTTAAATAGTTACCTCACCTTGAAATATTGTTTCTTTTCTTAAGAGTATGGATAGTGAATTGTATATTTTACATATATTTACAAGCATGTATGTACATCACCTATTATAACATTGATGTGTACGAAATGGGTTGCATATGGTGGGGGGTATGAAAGTTAACCTAGAAATATTTCAAATATGCGTAGATTTTTTGCTTGTAGTTTCTTTATATTCATTGTTTGTTAATAAAATTATTGATAATAAAACATTGTTTTAAATGGCGACGAAAACAGAAATTGTAAAGAATAATGTATCAGGTAAGTTCTAATTGAAGATAATTTATTATTATATTTATAAATCATATTGATTCATAATTTCAATCTTTTAATGATAATAAATTGCTTTAATTTTTAGCTAAAGTTGATTGGAATCTATCAAAAATAAAGATGTTTGTTGAAACATTAATGAAAGTCACTCTAAGCAATGATTTATATGAATTGAAAAATCTCATTATTATTGAGTGTGTATGGAAAGAAGTAGAAAAAATATTAAAGATCGATTATGTTGAATTGAAAGATTATTGGGATAACATGCTACATTTGCAATTATTCTGTTCCCAACCAATATATTTTAATGATATAAAAATAAAAATAATAGAATAGTATGTATCCCAGACGGCAAAACTATTTCAAATGAATTCTTTTTAAGCAGAATTTACTTAAAAAGAATTCATTTGGGAAAGTTTTGCCGTCTGGGTATGTTAAAAACTAAATTTATAAAAGGGATACTTAAAAAAAATATATTTTTTTTAGCATGTATGGAAAAGGAATATCAAATAAAAAAGACATAAAATGGCAAAATGTTACAAATAATTTTGATGGTTTTACGAGTTCATTTTTGTACAGACTCTTTTTTAATTTAATAAATTTGGCCAAAACAAAAACTACTGCAACTAAATTTGGAGGTATTTTTATATTAGAACAGATATTAATTTATACTTAAGAATAAATTTTTATCAGATACCTACTTATTGCAGATCTCATCAAATATTTACATGATAAATATATTCCTTATTTACTTAAAATTCCAAAAGATAAAATGTTACCTAGACTTAAATACAGTGAAGGTGTTGTTGCTCATATTTCTGAAGATGTAAAAGAAATGAAGTTAAATAAACATACTAGAAATTTATCATCGGATCAAATAGATTAATAAACTTAATAAAATTAAATATGTAATAGATCTGCAAGACTGATGTAAATATGAAGTATTGTTCAAACAAAAATTATGCATTTTATTTTTTTATAAATATACAATGTAATGTAAAAAAATAATGCAAAGCACAATAAATATATTTTTAATGTTTATATTTAAAAAAGTGAAGTAATTACAATTTTTTGTTTTCTTATCGTTGATCTTAATTACATAATTTAATACTTAAAATTTAAAATTATTGAGCTTCAGCTTTCAATCGTTTTTGCTCTTTTTCAATGGCCCTTTCTTTTGCCTTTTGATAAAGAGGAACCAATTTACCTTCTTTTGCTAAGACTTTTAACAATTCTATTATTAATGGAAGATAATTATGTTTTCTTCTAATATTTTCAATTTTATATTTTTTGGACTTCCAGATTTCTTCATCAATTAATGCTTGCAATCTAGCAATTTCATTTGGATCAGTTGCTAAACTTTTTTGCTTCTCATACAACATTTTTCTGTCACTTACTAAAGCCATTAAATTGAAGTGGATTTCACCTTCATTATATCTAAAATTAATTGTAAATATAATCCCACAGTTAAAAATTAGCTCTGTTGATTAGTTAACTAGTGACTTACTTTTTAATTCTTTTCTCAATGATTGGTTTGGCTGCTTGTACCCACTGCTCACCAGTTGGACATGGTCCTAAATCGATTGGCCCTTCTTTTAGACCATCCAATTCGTACAACCGTCCATCTATTGGGACGTAGCTTACAAAATGAAAAACATAATCATCCTTTGATGATTGTTTGCAGTCTTGAAATTCAAATAAAGTTTGTCTAAAAAATTGTTGTAATTTTTTGTTATACCATGATGAATCAATACTAATCTTTTTCTTTCTGGATATAATTTTTATATAATATACCTTGCAAATGAATTATGAACTTCTCTAATAACATCAGAATTACTTAACGCAAGGCCTCTCATATTACCGTCGAAACTTTGACAAAATGTTTTCAATTCATCTAAATTTGGCCCTAAGACGATATCTGGATGTTTACAATTCAAAAGGACACTTAGGATTGCCTGAGTGGCACAAGCATTATTGATTACCTAGAATTAAAAATTAATTAATAAATTTAAAAAATAAACATTTATTTTATAAACAAACCTGTTTGGCAAAAAATATTTTATCTAAACTATTATCTTGCACAACTGCTCCTGAGGGTTCATCGTCTTGAACCCATTTAAATAAAAAAATTAATCCATGAATCGGTCTGTAAAATTATACATTTATTGAATAAAATTTATCAAAATTATTATGCAAATAATGTAATTCACAGCTCAGAAAAAAGTAACACTTGCTTTATGTTTTCAAATTGATCATCTTCAAGACTATACAATTCTTCGACCTGGGCACCTTTAACTCCTGTAAATTAAGTAAAATATGAATAAACAGTTAAAAAAAGTTTAAAGATAAACTTGTCATGTCATTGCTATTGCCTGACAATGGCACGCATCTTGCACAGTTCTCAAAATAATAAAACTAATTAAATTTAAGAATCGGAAAATTTAAAGGTTTAAAAAGTATCGTATTAAAAAATGAAGAAATTATACCAAATTCTTTAATTAATTCCGTAAAGACGCCAGGATCACTCTCAATAAGACACCAATTTCCAGCCATGTCAGCCATCTTTTATTAGAGGTTATCTACGCTTTTAGAGGTTATGTTTTGAAATAGCGGTAAAAATTCCAGTATTATATCGAAAGCTTGCGAGGAAAATCAGCCTTTATACCAGCTGTTTAAACGTTTCTTGAATGCCACACTCACACAGAACGTAAACCAATGTATTCTTTAAATCAGCACATCTTCTAGAAAGAATGTTACCGGTCTGAGATTAAGCCGTCCTGTGATATTATTGTCTGAAAAAGATCAAGTCAAGAAAAATGCCACAAGGTAGGAGAAAGACTCCGTTCAGCGGAAAAGCAAAAAAACAACAAATGCAAGCAAAAAAACAGCGAAAAAACCATGTTTTGCTTGGTAAGTTTTTCTACAAACTAGCTCTATACTAGATCAATAGTCAAATAAATTAAACTGTTTTAAGAATATGATTAAATTTTTAGAAGATTACTGGATTTCTGTCATTTTTAGGCGCTGGAAATTATAGCAAAGATGATGATGAGAGTGGAGATCAAGAATTTGAAAAAGGAATTAAAAAAATTAATAAGCAGCCACGTGATAATACTGGAAAAAATAGGTATGCTCTACAGTTTTTTGAAGAAACTAAGGAGGAATTACAGAAGAGAAGGGAGGAGGCCAGAAAGGCAGTGAAGCCCTGTTCGATAGAAGAGCAGGAAATTTCCGATGATTACTTTCCAAGTGAAATAGATATGCCAAAAAGGCCACCTTGGGATTTTAATATGAGCAAAGAAGAGCTTGAAATGAGAGAAAATAGATATTTTACAGTAAGAGTATTTTTCAATTATTATCTGTCATTGCTTTAAGTTATTCAAATAATTTTTTATTTTTATTATTTATTTTTGTAGGAGTATTTAAAAAAAATTGAAAAATCAGCTAATATAAGTTATTTTGAGTTGAATCTTGAAACTTGGAGACAATTATGGAGAGTAATTGAGATGTCTGAAATTTTGTTAATAATTGTTGATATAAGATACCCGGTTATGATGTTCCCGCCTTATTTATATAATTATGTTACAAACACGTTGAACAAAGATATAATTTTAATTTTGAACAAAATTGACTTGGCACCAGCAGCACTGGTTGTTGCATGGCAACAATATTTCAAGACCACTTATCCAAAACTTCATATTTTAGTCTTTACATCTTTTCCAGCATATAATTTGAGAGGAAATACAAATGAAACAGCATTAAAGGTAAGGCGTAAAAAAGGCAAGCTAAAAATGGCTGCTGAAGGAGCTCAAAAAATTATGGAGACATGTAAGGAAATTGTAAAGGATAAAGTTGACCTTACTTTGTGGTACGAGAAAATTCAAGAAGAAATGCATTTAGAATACGATCTTGATGATTTGGAAAGAAAAGAAATCGTAGTAGTAGAAAAGAAAGATACTGGCTACTTTGAGCATGAAAAATATAAAAATGGTGTTTTAACAATAGGTTGTGTTGGAACACCAAATGTTGGAAAATCATCATTGATTAATGCTTTGATGGGTAATTGATTATAATCCATTGTTTTAAAATCAGTGCATCTTTTACAATTGTAATTTTTGTATTTTAATTTAAAATTTTCAATTTCCAGGAAAGAAAGTATCAGTGTTTCTAGAAATGCTGGGCATACAAAACATTTTCAAACTATTTTTCTTACCAAAAATGTATGTTTGTGTGATGATTGTCAAGGTTTAGTAATTCTATCAACCGTACCTAAACAATAATTTTTGTACTTATAATACAACATCCAGATAATGATGATACATGGTCTCCGATGGATATTTGTGAAAGTTGGGCTGCAAAGAAGAATTATCATACGAATGGCTTTAGAAGGAAAAATTTGC
>UCOL01004924.1:0-13083 GCA_900474335.1 Ormyrus nitidulus
CCTTTTAATAAATAAGATAATAGTAATTGTTTCATAGCATTCCATATTTATAATATAAATTAACTGTCTCATTATTTCTATGTTCTCTATGAGAAAGCATTGTGCCAAAATCAGTTGACAGCGTTTTTTCTTAAATCTGATTAATTCATAAAATGTTCATCTTATTATTTGAGGGTGCAAACTTTATCAAATTGACGTCATTTATTTAATTGTAATAATTTATCATTTCATACAATTTATCATTTCGTACTCAAATTGCAATCTTGATTATATCAACGAAAAAGTTATTGATCAATTATCAAAATGTTCTCACTTGTCGTTGCTAACAAACGTATCTAAAAACAAACGTATCTCCGCTAAACAACACTATATATGAATCGCGCACGAACGCTTTCCGGGTCTACAATTAAATAAAACTCGATTTCCAGCAAAGCGCATAATATTTTCCTCTACGAACCGACGCCGACCGAATCCTCGGCCGATTAAAATCCGCCGACACGCGCGCAGCAGCCCGCGCGGCGAGTCCAACGATCAAAGCAGAAAAAAGCGCGTGCCAGCCTCGCAGTAAAATGTCAAAGCTTATGCGCAAGCGTCGAACGGACTCGCGGTTATCTGTTACGCGTTTATACCTTCGACTCGCGTGTGTCTCTTTTTACAGTCGGCGCTTTCCGCGGCACGCAGTTCACTCCGAGGCGTCGATGGCGGCGCGTTTCGAGAGCAGATAATAGGTGCGCGTGAATTATCGACGGGAAGGAAAATCATGAGACTTGATAAGGTCGACTGAGGCCCGCCTTTTTTTATTGGTATTCGTTGCGATTTTTTATCGGACTGAGAGGATTCGCTCGATTTGGAAGTGGTATCGAAGATGAACGGAAACATGACGGATGGGATTACGAATCAAGCCTTTTCAGATGTGAGTAGGTTTTAATCTTGTTTATTGTTGTCAAACAGTGTTTATTGTCAAGCAATGTTTATTGTTGTCAAATAACAAAATTTCTGCTTTTGTGGAGTTTTTAGAGATACGAGAAAGATTGTTGGCGAATAAATGAATACTCGTGCACTTGAAAATACACGAGAAAGTACATATTTATTGTTAAATACGTATTTTTTTAGAAGGTGACATTTGCCAAGTTAAAAAAATATCAGCTTTTTATTCAAGCGCGTTTATTATCTTTACATTAACGCTACTTTATTACTTTTACATTTATGTATATTTAATACGTGGCCTTCGCATTTCTAACGAAATGTAGTTTTCATGATTTTCCGGGATACATTGCATATATATGTAATCGTACTTTCAATTAAAAGAACACATTGCGCAGTTGCACGAAACGTTGAATTTACGTCAATCGCAATTGTAAAGCGACGAATCGTCAACAAACTAAATATTAACCAATTTATTTCGTTAAAAGTTGTTTTCCGATGTTCCTGTATTTGCCTTAACAATAATCAAATGACGTTCAAAGAAATAACTCAACGAGTTTTGCTTTTGTTAAAGAATTCAAAGGAAAAAAAACAAGTTGACGCAAAAATTAAGGAAAAAATATGAAACTGAAAGAATTGTAAAAAATAAAAATTAGGATTGAATCCGATATAATCAAAAATGGTTTTGCAATCGTCAAGATTACAAAGCTACAAATTTAATAAGATTACAAAGCTATGGAAAGATAATGCGGGGATTTTAATTACAAAATATTAAAATTCAAATACATTTTTTTAACTTTTTTTTTAACTCATTTATAGGTGGGAAGGAAAATAAGTCGTCACAGCCTAAATATTTCTATAAAATTAAATGTAAGTATTTCTTTATTTAATCTGAACTAATTTAAAAAAAAAGTTTTAACAACGATTAAAACGTTAATCACGTAGCTGTACATATTTCATGTTTATTAACACGTAAGTCCATTTCCATTAAAACGTTTGTAAAAATTGATTAAACACCTTGATCAGTCGTTAGAATTAAAAATTTTAATTTTAAAGTGTAAAAGTGCTTGTATTGACACAATTAAAAATGTACTTGGCACGATTGTAAAGTATTAATGCAAACAAAAATTAATTTAAATTTAACAAAGCCAAAGATTTCAGTATAAACAACAAGAACTTTATGTTCTTAAATTTTAATTGTTATCTGTTAAGCTGTTTAAAATATAATCCAACTGATAAAAATCTTTTTATCACTGTTATTTAAATATCTAGTTTTATTTTACGCGATAATAATTCTATAGTTTAGGATGAAGTGGCAGTGCTAATTTTTAAGTGCTTTTTAAAAGCTTAGATAAAATATGCATTAAGCATAATTAATAAGTAATCTTTTCTAGGATGAAGATTCCATTGAATCTGAAGACTCAACATCAAAAAAGCCGGTAAGTCAAACAGTATCTTTAAAAAACCTTATCAAAATATAGGTCAATCCAAGCCGAAAATCGACATGCTTCTAATCTTCAATATTCATTAAACGAAATACATGTAAAGCAATAAAGTTCCTAATCTTATAAAGCGATAAACGCGCGGCAAATTTTTCGTGGTTCATGGAAAACTTAAGGGTCATAAAAGTATTGCATCAATTGTTTATTAGGAAAGTAAGCCGAGCGATAAACGAGGACCGATCAATTGTCTGCGCGGCTTCATCTCTGCGTACAGTGTATTCTTCAGATACATCGGCATCGCGATTTTGAATCTCCTCATATTCATTTACTTTGGTTTTGCGAGTAAATACTGGTTTTATCACAGTGAGTAAATATTGATGTTTGAGAAAACGTTCTTTTGAATTGGATTATGCATTTGTCTGCTTTTTCGTAGAGACGGACAATAATCTACAATGGTGCGATGGTTACGGGATGCTAGTTTTACTTCTAGGATTCTCGTACTTTGGAGTTTTTTACAATAAAGTTGTCAAGAAGTACTTAAGCAAGTTAATTCTAAGTTGCTTGTTACCTTGTAAAAGAGGCTGCGAAAACGCCAGACAAAAAGGGTAAGAAACCCGTATTTTGATATCTGATAGGAAATTAATTTGTTTTCATTATATACTCATCAAGATTTCTATCAGATCATACAGACAATGACAAAATGAGGAAATGTCTTTATGAACTGCAATCGATGTTTGTTCTCCTCTTCGATATTTAACGATATCGCCTTTGAAAAAGATCTGTCTGAATAGTAATTGAAAATAAAATTTTCCAGCCGTTTCTGCTGCTCCGTACAAACAGTACTCTGTTTAATAATATTAACTGCGATCGTAGTGTTTTTAATAATCGACACAGCAAACTCGAGGAATAGACTGATATCTTTTAGTGGGGTTGCCGTTATCTTGGGATTCGGGTGGATATTTTCCAAGCACCCGACAAAGGTATTTTGTTTACTTATCTATGAAAGAACGATGAACTTATTTTCACTCGCGAACAAAACAAAGACTAAAGTGTTTTTTTTATCTTGGAATGTGAAGGTAAATTGGAGGCCGGTAATATGGGGGTTAATACTCCAATTCGGATTTGGACTGTTCACCATTCGATGGGCGGTCGGACGAGCGATTTTCGAATGCATTTCGGACAAAGTGGCCACTTTCTTAAATTTTACACAGGAAGGAGCCCGTTTTGTATTTTCTGAGAAGCTTGTTAACAATACGGACAATATTTTTGCCTTCTCGGTGAGCTCCAATACACTTGTTTATGCTGAATGCAAGTTGGAGTAAAATCAGTAATGTTACCCTTCTATTTCCAGGCTCTACCGGTTATATTTTTCTTTAGCTTTATGATACAAGTATTGTACTATTGGGGTGTCATGCAGAGTATCATAAGCAACATCGGATGGGTACTTCACGCAATAATGGGAACTACGGTTTGCGAATCTATAAACTCGGCTGCGAATACTTTCATCGGAATGGTAATTTATTGAAATTATTCTATTAAAATACTCATCTTTAAACAAGATATTTATTTAAAATTGAAATTCTAAAAAATTGTCGGCACTTAATATTAGTGACTCTACAAATAAATTAACGTTACGCAAAGTTGCGATAAACTTAAATTTCCAAACACGTTTAGCTAAAAGTGCTGTGTGCATAAATTTAACTATTATTTGTTATTTTTTATTACCATCAGTTCACACGTTTTTTTCAAACAAAAGACTTTAACGAGGTTGTCCATCCAATTTTCTTTAATTTTAAGACTGAATCTCCACTGCTGATAAAACCTTACTTGAATAAATTGACGACGTCGGAAATCCACGCTATAATGTGTTCTGGATTTGCCACAGTATCTGGTAAGTTTCAAAATTTTCAATGCCTATAAATACTGTTTCGAGCATCGATCCCAAATTAAAAAAAAACTCTATGTCTTAGGGACCGTTATGGCAGCGTACATAAAATTTGGAGCCAATCCGGCACATCTTATTACGGCGTCGGTCATGTCAGCCCCTGCGGCTTTGTGCTTTTCGAAGCTGTTTTACCCAGAAACCGAGAAAAGCGTCACGACGTTTAAGAACATCACTTTAGAAAAGTCGTAAGTATCGTTGTCGTCGTTGAGTAATCGTGTCAAGCTGCAGAATTCAAATATTTTCAATTAATTTTTGAAACTTCAGGCAGGATACAAGTGTTATTGACGCAGCGACGAAAGGGGCTCTTGCCGGTATTCCATTAATTCTAGGAATCATAGCCAATATAATCGCTTTTGTGTCAGCTGTAGCATTTTTAAATGCTATTCTTTCCTGGCTTGGAGGTCTTGTCGGCTACGAGGACGTAACTTTTGAGGTAAATGCATCTATTCTTTAGCGAATTTCTTGACGTATTACGGAAATATATAATTAAAATATTAAATCCAATAAGTGTGTTCATCCTTTTTGCCATAAATACAGCATGATAGCTGACAACCATGACATTCCAACTATTGAATTTGTTCACTATCTATTGGATTGTGTTTCGATATACAAAGTTGCTAACGGTTCTATTCTCTGTGACCTTTGATTTATTGAAGCTCTATTATTCACTGCGATATTAGATTACTACGGTTATCTCTAGGAGGAGACTTGCAATTCAAATAGTAGATATGAAAAAACAATCGAACGTACGAATTAATGCAATTGCTTCCAAACCATTTATAATCTCACTTAAATTAGCCACCTGCTATTTTTCAAAGGTTTTTATTGGTACATATTTTTATATTTCATCAACACCTAATTTTTATATATACAGTTAAATACAATGCGTTTAGTATTGAGTAATAGTAAGAGATCTGTTATCTGTTTTCTGAATCATTTGTACTATAAAATTGTAACGTAGTATATTGCAAACAGGAATGTTATGCTCTTGAGTTTTTACTTCTTTTTGAGATAACAAATATCTAGTAAATCTGGACATCGCTTTTATTAATTAGTCTTCCTTTTTCTATTAATTAATCCACTTATGTCTCGAGTCAATTACTAAGAAAAAATTCGATAAAAAGTATTTTACAAGAATAATAAATTTTCATTTCTTTTAATACACAGTTGCTACTTTCAAAAGCATTTATGCCTTTAAGTTGGCTAATGGGTGTACCGTGGGATGAATGTGAAGACGTCGGCACTTTAATTGGCCTCAAAACGGTGGTCAATGAATTTATTGCTTACCAGAAGCTTGGAAAATTCAAATTAGAAAGTAGGTTGTCGCCAAGAACTGAAGCTATCGCCACCTACGCGATTTGCGGCTTTTCGAATCCTTCCTCAATAGGTAAAATTCGTTTAAATTTTTTATTTACAATATTTTATCTCGAGAAATGCATGGAAAAATCTTGTTCGATCGCTTGCAGGAATAATGATTGGAGGTCTAAGCACGATGGCTCCAGAGAAGCGAGAACAGATTGTCAACACTGCTGTTAGAGCTTTCATAGGTGGAAGTCTAGTTTGTTTCTTGACAGCAAGTATAGCTGGTAAGTGTGAATATCGAATTATTAAGAATTTTTTTAATACATTAAATTGCCGCAAAGTAAGATTAATTAAGGTTGTTACTTGATTTTTATAAATATTATCAACAAAATCTCATCATCCTTTATCTAAGTAAATCTTTAAATGAAGATAATATTCTGTTTAATATGGTAATAGAATATTTTTTTATAAAGCCGTTCTTTAACTTTCTTTTCTGTTTAATCCTCCTGTGTATTTGATATACACAATAAACGTGGAAAACACGTATGTTTTATTACGCGATAACTCATCATTGTGCGTTTAGTAGTAAATTATTTGAAATTCTGAATGAACTCTAAAGCTAATTATTATTGGTTGGCTATTATTGGTACAGAAGACTTATAGAAAATTATAATTAGAAAGAAACAATTGTTTTATTTATAGGTATACTCATGGATGACAGTTTCTTCGCGTCAACACCTGTAGAAGTAAACAATGGAACAAACTTTAGTGCTTTCTTAAATTAAGGACACTATAAAGAACAGTTAGTTAAATTAGTTTATGAGCTTAAAACTTCATGACTATTTAAAAAAATTAATCGTTAGTAGAACCAGTGTAGTTTAAGAATTGAAATGAATTGAGTATCTTGACATTTTAGTTGAATCGCGTAAAGAATCGTAAAGGCATCTAAACGGCCTTGACACGCATCGTTAGAAAGTATGGCAAATACTCAGTGAACAAAGATTGCCAATTCATTATTTATCCTTTTTGTACATTCTTTCCATCCGCATGAATAGGGAATAGTAGTAAGAAGTGTGATTTCAAATTGCACCGTGAAACGTGATTATTTTTTACAATAAATGCTGATACAAAATTTAAATTATTAACATGTAAATTATTTTGTACAATTGCGTATACAGATAGAATCAACAGCGTGAAATTTTGTAACTTACAAAAGCGCTGCCAATAAGTTCATACTTGTACAATGTAAATAAAAGATTTAAATATAAATAGATAGATTTATAAATTTCTTAGAAAAGCCCCTTAGCTGATACTGTAACTGGATTACTGTATACACTTTCAGTCATTTTTTTAAGGCAACACTTTATCTATTTGGGCAACCATATGAGTAAATTAAAAGAACATTAAAGTATTACAGTATCATGCCAAGTGAGCATACGTACTATGATAACAAATATACAAATTGAACTAATAAATTCGAAGAAAAATTTGCTAGTTAATATCAATAATAATACTAAGCCTATGTATCACAATTAAATAAAAACGCAGAGCCGATTGCTTGGCGATTACATTCAATGTGCAAGGAATGTTATGACCCAGCTGAACTTCCTGGTGATATACTTGGTAATATATATATATAGCGTCTTTTTTGTGGGTTTTCATTAGCTAGAATAGATCACTAATTTGGCCATTATGGCAGTGCGTGTAGATCGTGTATTTTGTACACGGTATGGGTTCTGGTAATTACGACGGCAGTGACCTCCAACATTTTTGGCAGCACGTCGACGTTTTTCTGAACGTTATCTCCGCAAACCTGCAATCGAAATGATAATTTTGATTGAGTTATGATTATTCTTGTTAATTTTAGTAAGCATTGCGTAAGGGCAAGTAGTTAAAATATGTTAAGTTTTTACCTATCTGTTATTTAACGTTTTATACTTAAGTAAATTAGACTTACTTAAATTTCATTTAAAAATATATATATTTGAAGTTTTCTTCCAGTGAAACATATATAGGGTTTTCACTAACATCAACTATTATCAAGAACGAGTTGAAAAACGTGTAAACACGATCATAAAACTTAAATTTTAAGTAGACACAAGGTAGATATTTATTTTTACTGTTACACAAATGATAAATGTTTGTCAGTTATTTTTCTGAAAATTTTTGTTAAATATTACTTTTTTATGGTTTATAACGGTTTTTAATCTTCTTTTTCACTTGAATATTTCATGCAATTTCAATTTAGATTTTGAAATATCTTCTAGAAAGTTATTATTTTTCTTAATTTTACATATACAAATATTTAATTATAAATTAAAGAAACTGGCTCATTAATGTCAATTGTTATCACTTAAGTCACTTGTCGTAAAATAAAGAATTAGTTTTTAAGCAATTTCCTTTGTTTCTTTGTGACCTCATATAGTTTTACGTATCAAATAAAAACATTTTTAAAAATTTTAACTCTAACTTTTTAGTGCTTTCTGAAAAAAAATTGTTTGAAACAAAATTTTTCAATTAAGCAAGTAATCTTACCTTTTTAAATAATGTTTCTCTAGTAGGCATAGTATACATTGCAACAATAGCAGCCTTTCTAATAAGCCAAGGATGATGCTTGGCTAGAGTTTTATTGTATGCATCTTGACAGCAAACCGAGGTGTTGTCAGTGTCAGACAACTCACCTAATTGTCTCAGAAACTCAGATATGAAATCTGCAAAGTGATAGGTCTTATCTTATTTGTTCAACTAATTTGTAATTAGGTGTATCTTACCGAGTCCTCGGTGCAGCCGCAGAAGCGTCCTGGCTCCGTTAACGAAATTGTTTTTTTGCAAGAGTTTTTGCTCCTTTTCATACTCGATCATCTTTTTCATCGTGGTGTAATTTTCTTCGTCCTTTTCGATGAGAGCCTGAAGGACCTCAATCTTCTGCTTTAGATCCGAGGATACGAAGCCAAACACGCTGCCCATCAGCTGGAAAAATCTGCGCGAAGCATTATTGACACTGCACAGATGGGAAAAAATGAGAAAGGTTAGATAAAATGACTTACTTGTGAAGTTCATTATAAGCTTCCAGGTAGGCTTTGATGTCGATGTCATCATCCTGAAGGAGAGAGCGATCAAAGTGGTCGTGAACTGTACGGAGATCGAAGAACATGATATCCACGCTTTCTGCCATTGTTACGTTCCAACACTGATAGCTACTGACTACTTCGCACAGTTGTTTGCTACTAAAAACAACTGACTGTCCTATTATGTACTAACTGTAGGTCGAATCGATAAAGAGGGGGAAAAGCCATCTTACGGAAAGATGAATCAAGTTCTACAGTTCTCGGTCATTTACTTACTGTTGGCAAAGCAGATTACATTGTTATCAATTATTGATGCACCCCATATCAACAGCACGAATGAAGCGCAGTGTGCCGTGCTTTCAAATCAGGATGTTCCCACCCGCGATATAAATTACGTATCTTTAAATATTTATATTTTTACAGTTCGTTTATCTATAATACAATAAAAATAAATAAATAATTCAGAATAGATTTGCCGTTATAAAGTGATTTTCAATTATTCACATTAATTGTTATTAAAAAGTAAAGTGCTTTTTTGACGATGATGATTGTAGAGTGAATCTTGACGAGTGTAGGAAAAATCATAGAAGACAATATTTAATAAACTAGTTATTAGAATTCTAATAAACTAATGAAAGAAGAATTTTTATAGTTTTTATTAATTTATCTTTAGAATAAGCAATCTTCTTTTTTAAAAAGTGTGCAATTTGTGAAGTGAAATCTAAGCGGTCTATTTCGAGTTATTTATGGAGCAAATTCAATTTCCATATTAATATAGCTTTCTTCCTCGACGATTAAAAAGGTAAAAGCAGTTAAAATATTTCAAAAAAATTTTCTTATGAGTATTAGCACAATATATTGACCAAAAGTTGGATTCATATTTTATTTCATGTTTAATTGAAAGTTTTAATGAATTTTATTATGCACAATATTCTTTTTATAATTTTTTATAATGGTAAAATATTTATTGAAGCATAAATAAAAGGTTAGGATATAAGCCCGTACCTTTCGTCAACATGAAAAAGTTTCCGAAAACGTCGTCGAAAGAATATTGCCTAATAATAATTATATTAAATAATAAATCTTTCACATAAATTATGCTTTTCTTACAATATTATTGACATTTTTTATGCTAACCGAACAATCGCGGATTTTCATAAAATTCAGTAGTTGCTCCGCCGATCGGAAGGATTTCGGTGCTCTCGCGTTTAGTGTCAACAAGTAAAAAAGGTAGATCAGTATATACGCGTGTGAATTATAATCTAATGAAAATACGAGTTTCTTTGCAGTCGTGTATCAAAGTTTACGATAACTGTGTGAAATTCTTAAAAAATAAATGTAGCAACGAACTTTAATTCGAGTGTGATTTGCGAAAACTAAGCGGTCGATTTCGAGCTTATTTACGGAATACATTCAATCTCCAAGTTAATATAGCTTTCTTCCTCGACAATTAAAAAGAAAATGTAGCAGTTAAAATATTTTTAAAAATTTTTTAAAGAAAATGAATGTTTTTTTGGAAATATTGGATCAATGCTGGATCAATATTTGTTAATGTTTTTTTTTTCAAATCTTAAACGATATAAAATAAGATTGTTTTCTCGACAATCTCGGCGTTAAAATGGCTGTTTCCATCGACGATTAAGAAGGTAAGGTAATTAAAATATTTATTTTTAATATTTTTTAAAATCTTAATTTTAAAATTTTAAACGATATAAAAATAGATCGTTTTCTCACGAAAAATAATCTTTCCTTATAACTTAATAAAGAAGTAACGAGGTAATTAAGCTAATTAAACTGCAGTAATTACTGCAAATTTTTTACTAAACGAAAGAGAAAAATTTTATTCATTAAAATTGGAGAAATTTTCAGCGAAATTTTAGAATGAATCAAGTTTCAGTACCGGCATAAGTTTACAGTACTCATCCTCTTATAAAAAAGTGATGGATTTAGAATGAAGCATTTTAAAACTGTTGCTAATTGGTCCTTTTAAAAAAAGCCGCGAAAATTTAGCTATGAGTGTTATCCAACAAAAGAAAAATATTTACAAAAAAAATATATCAATAAATAATTCTGAAATTTTATTCTAAAATTTAACCTCAAAATATTTTATTAAATTGAAATTTAGTAATTTTTTTAGTGTTATTATCTAATTTCAAAGAAACTTAAATTTAGCACTTAAGAATATTTTCAGTGATATGCATGATAGAAATAATGTCGTTTACTATTAAAACTATCTTGGTAATATAAAAAATACGTTTAGCGCGCGTGGATGGTGCTAGTATAAAATAAATCTGGTAGTTGATGTCTTGGTTCTACACAATTTATATAAAATTTTTATATAAAAATGCAAAAAATATGAGCTCCTGTAATAGTCTTGATGTGAGAGGTTAAAAGGTTAAGATGTGCCACCAAACAGAATTAATTTTATTTTTCACGACTGGTGCTTGGTGGCGCATCCTAACCTTTTAACCTCTCGCGTCAAAATTAGTAACCGATGAATATTAGAGGAACTCATATTTTTTGCACTTTTATATAAAAATTTTATATAAATTGTATAGAACCAAATCTTCACAAAACTTATATAAAATCTTTATAAAAATTAGATAAATTATTTTTATTTGGTTTAAAGATTTTATTTTTATTTGTAACTTTTATTCTAATAATTTTTATCAATTATTTAAATTATATAATTTATAATTTTTATAATTTTATAATTTTCAATCGGTAAAGTATATGTACAAGTAAAAAGTATTAAAATTCACAGATTTATTAGAAAAATAGATTTAAGAGCAGTTCTGTTCAATATTTACAATTAATTTACCTTAGCTATTATTAAAAAAGATGTATCAATTTAAAAAATTAATCAAAAAAATTGCAGAAATATTTTTTGTACATAAAACTCCTAATAGTCACAACAAAATATTGAACTTTATATTTGTATATTACAAATTATCGCACTTTCAAAGAAGCTTAAACCATAACAGTGAGTACTTCCGCCTCTCTTGACATTAACCATTAGTCATTTTCATCCAACATCACTTGCCAGTATAGTAATTGGATTTGATAAAGGGCATCTTGGCAACAACAGCCTTGTACGTTTTACTTCGAATTTCAACCAGTACATTGGTGCCTGCTTTGGCCATTTCCGGAGGAACGTATCCCATAGCTATTGGTTTACCCAGACTGGGGCTGGGACCACCGGAAGTGACTTTTCCGATGGGCTCACCTACTTCACTTAAAATTTTTGCATTTTCACGAGCTGGAGGTCCTTGGCCAAGCATTAGTCCAACTCGTTTTTTTGTCACACCGTTTTTTATTTGATCCAGAATTCGCTGAGCACCTGGGAAGTTTGCTTCGGCTCTACGTCGTTTTGCTGAAAATTCAGAAATTTGTTGTCAATTCAGCGTTAAAGTTACACTGACATTAAAAAAATTCTAAATACATAAAAATTAAGGGCCCTTTAAGAAAAATGTCTATACTCTTTAGTAACGGATAGACTAAAACTTTAACAGATAATTTTTGCATGCCCAGATTTTTTTCGTTTCTTGATTATAATTAGTTTAATGAAATCATTAATAATTTGTCAATAAATTGTTGCGCGCAAAAGATTGACAAATCATGCAATTACTACACTCACCGACAAGCCATAATAACGTTGCCTCAACAGGTGTCGTATCCTCCGAAATATCATGTCCGTACAAACACAGACCAGCCTCCAGCCTGCAAAAACAATGAAATTAAAATCAGGCCCAATTACAAATCTATCAAACGCAAATTCAAGAATAAATAATTACCTGAGGCTGTCCCTGGCGCCGAGGCCCGCGAGCTTGACGTCCGGTTTAGCGAGGATCATCTCCGCAACGGTCCTCGCGTGACCAGCGGGTACGGATATTTCGAATCCGTCCTCGCCGGTGTAACCGCAGCGCGATATCCTGACCTTACGCTGGTCGATCTGCGTTTCCACGCTGTTCATGAACTTCAGTTTCGTCAGGTCAATACTGACCAGGGATTGAAGTGCCGTGGCGGCGCTCGGACCCTGAAGGGCTATCAAGCCTTGCTCGAGAGGATCCAGAAACTCGATGTTGACCTCCTTGCCCTGGGACTTCATTTCACTCTGCAAACAGACAGTTTAGCTTCAAATAAATGTTTATATAATCAAGTTGATGCATTATTTACATGTTTGAGGATAATTTTGTTGGTGTTTTTCATAAAACAAGTACAAAGCTGGTATCCTATCATTAACCCGCGTAAAAAAAATTACGTTTGGGAAAAGTTTACCCAAACTTTACTTTGGCACAACTTTACGATAGCATGGCCAACGAGACTTTCCCAAACTTTCGAATTTAATAATTTTTAATACCAAAACAAGTAAATTTAATTTCCAAATTTAATAAAAAATTCA
>UCOL01004925.1:0-13076 GCA_900474335.1 Ormyrus nitidulus
AATAAGCAAAAGTTAATAAAAACATTTAAATATAGTTATTACTAATGATTTACATGTCGATTGACTTTTGATTCAGACTGTATAGCCTGAACATCCTTAAATAAATAATCATTGTAAAAATGTACCCTCATTTTAAAAATTGTCTTCATAAAACAAGTCAATTCACAGCATACACCTGCCTCATATATAAATTCGTAGCAGAAATAATTTATTAAAAACTGTAATATAAATCTGTAGTGGAACAACTTTTGTACAAATTAGATCATTTTAATTTTTGAGAACCATGAAACACTACTTTCTCCGCAACGGAAGCCGAGAATTAAACAGGTCGTGTCGCATCGTTTTCATATTTCCAGCTAGAATGGTAGCAAATGAGTTTTCTTTTTTTTTCCCAAGCCGTCTGTCCTGACGATATTGTCTTACTCATAGTTAGTTAAATATGAAAACGCGACGCGATCGCTTCTTGTCGTCCACACGTGTTCTTCAATATTCAATAACTGGTGGCTGATCGATTACGCGATGACCGCTGCAGTGTGCGGGAGCCTTGCCTCATATTTCAAAAAGTTATCAATTACTGAGAAATTTTGCCCGAAGGTCAAGGTGCTGACCCCGTTTAAGTTGTACTTTTAGCTTTCTTCAATTTTTTAGTTCAAACCTGAGCGGATATCTATTGTTACTTGTGATTTTTCAGAAGCAGTAGAATTGCAAATGAAGTTTTTTTCGGTAAATTTGGGTTTGAAAATACGTTGTTTACCCGCGAGGCGTTGAATAATCGTAGATGTTTAAGAATAATTTCTAAGTAAAATAATAGTATTCATGAAGAAATGAGCAAAGAAATTTGTTTACGCTCTGTTAGTTGGAAATTAGTTATATAAGTATAAAAACATCGTTTAAATTGTTGCTTCTATATATTAGCACTTTATTTATTATAGTTGACAATGATTTAATCGGTAAGCAGGCTGATAAAGGTTTATTATATAGGGGCAAAAAGTAAAATAGAAATATAAATATAAAAAAAAGTTACTTTTATATTTGAATTCCCTTATATCGTATGATGAAAGTTAAATGCTTCTGTTTTGAAAAAAAAAACACACTTATTACACATGAAGACCCCCTGGTTAGCCCGTGAGCTTATCTGTAAAATTACAAATTTCATTATATTTAAAAGTTTATCTAGAAAATTATTCTTAATAAGCGCAAAAAAAAACAGATATCAAGTTTCACGTTACACGACATTACACGTCTCTTTATCTTTTACGAAACATGTTTGACAGAAAAGCCCGTTGCAGTTCTGCAGCAGACTCCGTAAATCATTCAAACTCGCTCAATAAGAAAGTAATAAAATTGACGTCACGTCGAGAGTTCGCAAGACGGCAATCATTTCGATAAAAGTAAATTGTGTTTAGGCATGCATTTTCGCTCGTCTCGAGGTTCGGGATTGTTTGGGGCCGCATGATGACGTTCGCTCGCGCACATCTTTCGATTAAGCGGAAATTTCCGCCAAATATTTTCCTCCTTTTCCCGTTTTTTTTGCCTCGGTCCAACTAGAGCTTGTAGGCACGTGCCTCCGCTAGTCCGACTTTCATGACACGTTCCTGATGAAAGCGCTGGGGAATATTGTCGTAGATTATTTAATGAGAAACATTTACATTTTTCTGTTTTGAAGCTAAACTCGACATTGTTATCGTTTTAAATTTGCTTAATTTCGTCAGTTTTACAAAACGGCTTTTACAAGTAAAATACAATGATTTTCCCGGAATTTTCTTATCGTGAATCATCTTTATTTTGACTTAGAAGCGCGTTTCAATTTTATTACGGTATTAAATTTTTCTAGAACGTACAAAAATTCACGTGACGAATCGTAAAAAAGTGTTCCGCGAAAGATGTATATTACTTAATTGTACCTAGTTTCGTCGCTCGGAACCATATTTTTCATTTACGGCTTCTGTTAATTTCCGATCGTTTTTTTCATGCCTTCGGTTCGCGCGGCGCTGCTCGAGTTGCGCAATGAAAAGTGTGCATTACGCTGAATAATTGCGCAAGTAGCCGCGAGTGGTGCACGGAAATCACCGTCCAATTAAAAAGTGCAGCACGCAGGCATCCGCGCAGTCTGCCGTAAAAACGGAAAACGTTCAATGCCACATCGAGCGGACGTGTCGTTAATTCCGCGGACGCTTCTGTTCGCGTACTGCAGCGTGGAAAACTTTAAATGTTCGGGTGATTCATCGGATCTACGGAATAATAATAGGAAATCCAACTGACCCGCCGGGCTGCGATTTGTGTTTGAACACATCTCTCTGTCGTTTTTATATTTGAAACTCGCGGGATTTTCGAGCGACGCATCGCGATTCCGATCTGTAAACACGAAGGTATAAAATTATCTTTTACCTTCAATTGCTTTTACCGTATCGGACGTTTCCCCCGCAAACGGCACCTGCCGCTTATATCGGTAACTGTACTAATTTAAAAAAGAAAATAGTTTTTCTATTTTTTGAAACTTCTCGAAAGGCCAGATCGGCCAACACTTCAAAGAGACAAAAAGCTCGGCCAGCGTTCAAAGAAAAAAAGTCTTGAACGACCTAAAGAAATCCTCCTCGGGCCTCTCGTCGGCACGCAAAGCCGCCGTTACGAGTCTGGACTTCGGTGGCAGCCTTAGAAGCTCTCTCTCTCCCAAAGACATTTCGCGAGCGCGCTCTCGCGCACGCCGGCCGATTCTAAATATAAAAATCGGACGAGCGCCGTTGACGGGCCGTCAGTGAGCGATTGACTTTCGCGCAGGCAGCACGCATGTCTCTGTCAAACGACCTAACCCAGCTCATACGCGGTGACGTGCCACACGTTCGATTCTCCAAGGAGTTCCCGTGAAACTACGCCGGGATATCTGGATTTATTCTTTCTGCTTTCGGACGCGACTCCGAGCATTTTCTATTTTATACTTCTGAGGTTACTTCGGTCCAGGCGGCGGAACAACCGTCAACCAGTATTTTGCAATTATGTGCCATATCGGTAAGCAACTGATGATAAATTTTGCATGCTTTTTACATTTTATAGTCTTCATTTTTATTAGGAAATTCGCTTCTGCGCGCTGTTTAAAAATATAAAGTTTCTGTACACTGCTGTAGATGTATATCTTTGCATCTATAAGGAGTTTAAAGAATTACCTTATACTGATACAATGACGTCAATTTAAGTTGTTTATTATGTAAATACATTTTTTGGCTGTACATAAGCAAATCACAGTGCTTCTATATAGTTTAGTACAGTTTCATTTCGACAATTAGGTACGAAACTTTTTACCTGAAATTTCATTTAATCACTTCTTTAAGAAAAGAAGTTTTTTAAACTAAAAAGAATTTCAAAACAGAAAAAGGTTCAAGCGCAGCCCGAATAACCGAATTTACATCGCTTCCACCAACGAGGAAGCTTTTTTATCTCCCCCGAGTTTGTTCAATCGATCTTTCCCCCGTTTATCGCGAGTGCTTCGAATTTATAGGCTCTTTTCCAGTAAGCCCACTATATGGTCCGATAGATCCGCGAATACGTTAGATTCGCGTGTAAGCCTATCGGCTTGGCCAAGCAGCTGCGCGCTTGCAACGTGACGATCACGTGTACGTCGCCTATAGGACGCGTACGTATACGTGCATTAGCGCATAACTAGGCACATATCCGATTATTAGTTTGCGCGTCTTGGATCTTCTCATTGATTCTCTCTCTTTCTCTGCCCGTCTAATTGGGCGATAATTCTTTAACGATTCGATGTAGGCGCGAAATTATGAATGAAGATTGCGAATGTTAATTGGGCTGTTTTTACGTGGGTTCGATGTGGTTCAATTTTAAATCTGATTTCGTTGTAGAGGCCGCGAACGAGGGAATTTGTTTGTTTTTCTGCCAGGGTAAACAGCTGGGGTGTTTATAATTGATCGATTACTTCATTCATACCAAAACAATAATAAATAACTTTGTTATTATTTGTTTAAAATGTTTTCGAGCTCAACAATTTCGTGCGTATTTTCCAATAATAGTATAAAAACCCCGCCCAAGTATGTCCACGTAAATGAAATTGGCAACTTTTCACTTTAGAGCCAGAAAAAAAAACTATTTCCTCCAGAGAGCCGAGTAATTTTCAAGTAAAAAAGCTTTTGCGCCAGACGAAACTCCCTTTCAACGGTCGAAAACTCGCAAAGCGATCAGCAGAGCTCGTTCCACCGACGTATATACCTCGGCTCGAAACTGGCAGTCCCGCATCCTGCACTCGGCGATCTCGCGTTCTTGGCGTAATTCCGCGCTCGCATTCGGCGAGCACAGGCCGCCGCCGCCGCCGCCGCCGCCGCACACGCCGAGCGCGGGGTTATTTTTAATGACACGAACTGCGCCGGCTGGCGCTCGGCCAGTCAGCTTTTTGGATATTTTCATTTGGATTTAAGTGGAACGAGGCTTCGCCGCCAGAGCGCGGCTCCTCGAAAGACAGCTCGACGTCGGACGCTCCTCTCGGAAATGCAGCTTGGGAAAGGCCGCGTATTACTTATACCGCTGCGGATTTTTATTTTGGCCCGCGATTTTTAGTATTTGATTTACTTTGGGAACTGACGAGCGTAATTATAGCGCGCCGTTTGAATGTCTGTTCTAGATTTATCTCGCTTTTATCTATTGACTCTTTGATATACGCTTTACGCTTGTTATTCCCCGCAGTTCTATATCGGTGTCTAAATATTTTGAGCAGGCACGTTACGTTACTTTTATACTATGTATTTAAAACTTTTTCCTGCGATTAATCGCTACTCCGATTGTATGACGAAACTGCGGCATGTATTGAGGCGGTCCTTAAACAGTGAGTAAGATTTAGCCGGAGTGATAAAGACTCGCCGATTATCGTCCGTGTATTTTTTAATCAATTGGCAGAGAGCTGTTGATGTTGCCCCATACGCGTCTCGCTTCCAATGTCGATTGATTTATCTCTTAGTTAACCGGGATGGCTCCTCTGACGAAACGAGCCGAGACTGCTTGGCGTTACAAAACCGCTCTCGGTGATTACGGAGTCGCGCATGTCAAGGATACATAATACGCTGGAGAATCTTTCAATGGCGCCAGTGTATTTTTTTTTTACTTTTTCACTTTATATCGCACGAAACGCAGAGCTCTTCCGCTATCTTTCGCTGAATTGGAATAATAAAAAAATGTATAAAATTTAATCTTAATTGCGTACATACCTATAAAGGCTTCTCTGTATATATACATTATCTGACGTTACGAAGTAGAAGGTCAAAAAAAATGGGCAAGTACGCGCGTCAGACGGCAAATCTTCGCAAAAGCGTCGGCTTGGACAAAATTAGTTTTAGCATTACTTACCATAGAAATTGACCGAATGCTTAATCGCTCGAATCGCATTGTTCCAGTAGAAGCCACGCAAGACAAAGCCGTGAGGGCTCCCGCCGGAGCCTCGAAGCCACCCCGCAAGTTCGCGGGGGTCGTCATCATCACGACCGGATTACCGGCTCGAGGCAAGAGCCAGGTCGCCCACTGCCTCGCCCGGAGACTCAACTGGAATGGCGAGACGGCCAAGGGTAAGGATTGTTTTTTTTTATTTTCGGTGAAAACCCGCTTTTTGAGAAAGCACGTTGAATCGGAAGTTTTGTGAAAGTCCAGACTGTTGCACCTTTGATACATAGGGTTAGTAAACGAGCGAGCAAGTCGAAAAGAAAGAAAGAAAAAAGAAAAACGAGTCTCGATGTTTCTATCGAGCCGAGTGTAAAGTTAGTAGTCTATTGACCTTACTACCGACAATATGCACACGCTCTTAATCAGCATTATGTAAGCATTTTTATTGGCACTTGGCTGCGAACGAGGCGCGTGCAATGTGCGGGCTATTATATTAATATCGTAGCTTCGCTTTAGCTTCGTGCATTACCTTTATTCGGCTTTTACGGCGTTCAATTTTAATAATCAATTTAATGCCCGACTTGTCGTTGAAGTCTTTCTTGAATTAAAATTCCGAAAGATAACGCATTTATTATCGGAGGCTAAGGATAATATCGCCCCAAATTTTTACAAAGAAACGTTTGATTATAAATTTCTAGAAAAGATGATCGGTTAATTTTAAAATACATTTGCTGATAAATATTGATAATTCGAAAAGAAAACGGCATTATTTTCCAACGTTTTTTGTTTGCTATATACAAAAAAGAGTTTGTTTTTGCCGCATAAAAAATTATAGCCCGTGAGAGACCAACAGATAATTAACGAGGGCACCTAAGCCCATATATATATATACAGCCTCCCGTGTAAACTTCTAGAATATAAGTGTAGAATCTTTCAATCAAGTTAACCACATGCTTGTCCGCCGAGCGAAGCGGTACTTTTAACGGGCGCTCAATTTATTGCTCGTTTGCGAAACAGTCACGCAGCTCCTCCTCGCAGAGGGTACAATAATCGATAATGTATCTGTTCTCAGTGATGCGGGTGAGCGACTACCGTCGAAAGAGGCTCGAGCCCTACGCCTCCCACGAGCTCTTCCGGCCGGACCACGAGGCCAACGTCGCCCTGCGAGCCCTCGCCCAACGGGACGCGATGACCGACTGCACGTCCTGGCTCGCAACCGGCAATAGCGTCGCTGTAAGCATTAACAAAACAAAGAGAGCGCATTTCGATCGGTCGTCATCTCCCCTCCCGATTACCTTCTCTCGCCGCGTTGGGAAGGCGCGGCCGCTAGATTTCAATAATTCATGGCGCGAACGGTGATCGAGCAAATTTTTTTTTTGTTACGCGACGTGTCATTTTTTGTTGCCGGTTTTCATTTTCCTCTTGCACTCGGCGTTGCGATCGCAACACCGGTTTACAATGAAATTCGCACAGATCCAGTATATCATCCACAATCACTGGTAGTACCGCATCGTGAAAAAACAAAGATCGAAACTCCATCCCAATTCTCTGTATCTGTACCCAAAAGATCTTGGACGCGACGGTGGTGACGCGCGGCCAGCGCGCCGAGGTCCACGACTACTTCACGAGCCAGCTGGGCTACCGCGTCCTCTTCCTCGAGTGCGTCTGCACGGACCTGGCCGTCGTCGAGTCGAACTGCCGCGAGATCCTGCGCCACAGCCTCGACTACGCGGGCATGGACCCGGCCAAGGCCGCCGAGGACCTGCGCCTCAAGATCGCCCACTACGAGAAGACGTATCAGCCGATGGACGAGGAGACCGGCTATCCGCGCATACGCATCGACACCGCCAGCATGGAGATCAGGGCGTACAAGGTCACCGGACACGTCGAGACCAGCGTGCTCGGCTATCTGGGCAGCGTCTCGCTCAAGCCGCACACTCTCTACTTCTCACGGGTAAGGATATATTATACTCGATGTGTATGCGCTAGTCGAGGAGCGAGGGAGAGCTTGGAGCTTTTTCTTGCTCGCCCGCGCTGCGCTGAGAAAAATCTGTCGTGATGCTGCGAAAGAAATTTCATAGAAATGTGCAGTAAAAATTATTTGTTTTATTTATTTATTACGAGTAAACAATTTACATTTTTGTAAAATTTAACTTTAAAGTTTTTTTGTAAATTTTTAAAATTTTAATTAATTCTTAAACGTAATTACAAAATATGTCTCTTATTTATATTCATTATAGTTCTTTAAAGTATCTAGTAATTTTTTATGATGACAGTTCAAGCTTCTTCCCAATTGTTGATGCAACATTTTCCCCAGCTTACAAAGATTAGCAAGCTTTATTTTTAAATTGAAGCTTTAAAGCATTAGTTACAACAAGCCAGACTCTATTCCACCTGATTTAGCGCATTAGCCGAAAATAGAAATCCCCCAATAATCTTGCGAAAAGTCGCGAAACGTCGCTCCGCAAAAATAGCAGCCCGCCTTTTGTGTCTAAGCGGAAAATTGACGGTTTGCGTTTCAGCACGGCGAGAGCGAATTCAACGTCCTCGGTAAAATCGGGGGCGACGCGGTGCTGAGCGCCCGCGGCGAGCGCTACGCCCAGGCCCTCGCCGCCAAGATCAACTCGATGCACATCCCCGAGCTTCGAGTGCTGACCAGCCGGCTGCGCAGGACCATCGCCACCGCCCGCGGCATCGAGGCCCCTCAGGAGCACGTCGCCGCCCTCAACGAGCTCTACGCAGGCGTCTGCGAGGGCCTCTCCTACGAGGAGATGCAGGAGCAGTACCCGCAGGTGAGTGCTTTCGCTGCTCGACGCTGGGAGGCGTGCTCGGTAAACAGGATGTTTGCGAGCGCTTCTCGGGTTGCACTAAATTTGTATCGCCGATAGTTACAATGAGTTGTGTGCCATGTAAATATATAGACGAGGGTATTTTTAGAGCCAGGAAAATATCCTCATTTATGTAATAAAGAATCGCTCATTTCGTTTAATATTACTTATTTCCTTTTACGACTGTGCTTCAATCGTGTTTTTTCACAGTAGAAACGTTTGAATAACAAGTGAATCGGCCCTTGAAAAGGAAAATTTTCATTTGCAAGCGTCCGAACGAACGATTCAACAATAATCAATTATTATCTTTAACTACAATAGCATAAACATCTCGTCGCAATATTCAATGGCTCATTTCTCCTGAATCAGATTCGACAATGGCGTTTCGCTCGACAGGTTCATTTGTTGGCACGGTGTTGTTACCGCGTCAGAACCGCGCGCTTTATCGATTGCTCCCTCGCACATCGCGAGGAGAAGTTTACTCGCCCGTGAAATTCGCAAAACAGCTCGAAATAGGCTAGCGAAATAATGACGAAATCGTATCTATCAATTTCAGGAATTCGCCTGGCGAGATCAGGACAAGCTGCGCTACCGTTATCCCTGGGGCGAGAGCTACATGGACACGATGCAGCGCGTCGAGCCCGTGATGGTCGACCTCCAGCAGGCCAACAACGTCCTCGTCGTCTCCCACCAGGCGGTGCTGCGCTGCATAATCGGCTACTTCCTCGACAAGACCCCCGACGAGCTGCCCTACATGGAGGTGCCCCTGCACACCATAATCCGCCTGAGCAGCCAGGGCTTCAACTACAAGCTCGAGTTCATCAAGCTCGGCATCGAGTGCGTCAACACGACGCGCACCAAGCCGCAGAACTGCAGCGCGAGCCGCACCGCCGACGACGCCCTGCTCACCGTGCCGGCCCACTACGACATTCCCGATCCCTGGAGGAATCCCGGCAACGGGCCCACCCTCGTCCAGCAACACTGAGTGCCGACGGAGGGGACTGGGCTCGCGCGCATGGCTCCTCCGAAAAAATGACATGACTATATATTTATATCGATGCAGATTGTTATTGGCCCATCCCATCTTTGTCACCGAGCGGACACCGAGCTCCGGTTATACTTTTTTTCAATCCTCGCGACTTAATTCGCAAAACTTCGTTTCGCAGCTCCCTTATACAACTTATCTGCGTTGGCTTTCATTGCTTAAATCTTAATTGAACTCCTGCTTCTCTTATCCTCGGGGAAATCTTTTAGAAAGCCCGCTCCTCGATGTATACAGTATTTGAACAGACGCCTGCACAGCGTTTATATCGGTGTTCAAGTTTTCGTTTGATCCAAGATTAATTGAAAATGTTTGAAGATGCAAAAAAAAAGAGAGGGAGATATTTTGCAGAGCAAAATTTATTGTTACTTATTGCAGAGGATTAAAGGCAGAGGATACGAGAAGATATATAATAAGGTAGCTTTATCGAGACCCCAAGTGGTGTCAATTATGGCTTGACCTCCCGAGCCTTTTTAAGATTTTCAGTATGAACAAACGTTTAAATGTAGGATTAGGGCTGTCATAGTGGCTTATTTAATATATTAAGGCAAACAGTGTTTTAAGGAATGTCTAATTGTTGTAGAATCGTGAGATAACAAAAGGACAACGATAGATAAAGATTCGACTGCAAAAATGAAAAAAAAAAAAAAGAAAAAGGATCGAATATCGTGGAAATGAAGGGGGGCCACTGTTGGAAGTTCAGTTTATAAGAATACCTGTTACGATGTTAAGACTTTTAGTTTTGAATCAATAGTGTAAAAGATTAGATTGTACATCCGTTCTTGGATTAGTCAAGAATTTATAAAACGTTGAAAACAAGTTACAAGTTCTTATATATAGTACATTGATAAAAATGGTAATTTAGGCCTGCATTGCGGTATTCAGGTGAACGAAATCTAAAAGACATATACCCAAACGGATGGAATTGAATGTGCAGATCAACGAGAATATATTTTTAGAGACATATTATGCAACGCTATAAAAACGATGTATGCATGTATTATTAATCATTTTGGTGGAATATGCATTTTCTGAAACACTCTGACAGTTATAAATTAGTTAAAATTAAGACACGAGTCATCGAGCTCGGATAAATTGTTTATAAATTAATTGTAAGCTTAAAGACGTCTTTTAATAATAGTAGTATGAAACTTTGTAAGTTGGGTATTGGCATTACTATCTCAAGTGGAAGCACAACAATATTTGTGTGACCTTAATTTTGACTTGCATTACTATGCGAGCAAAATTTTTACAATTTCTTTTTATAAAATATGGACATACTTATTCACATGAATATGTTAATTGAAAAAAATTAACTTTTACACCTATTACCCTGTAAATTTAAATTACTTCATTCTATTTGAGATTTCTAGCAATGCCAATGCTTGATTTGTAAACGTTAAAAAACATAAACACGCATAATAATTGATTCTAGGTGAACATTTACTCGAGCCTTAGAGCCGAGCGTTTCGCAAGCTATATTAGTGTTGTGAATGTGATAAACGAATGAAAGAAGAGACTGAATATTTAAGAATGTTGTTTGATAATTGATGAATGTTTAGTTCTTCATATAATCAATTTTTAAGAATTAATTTTACCTATATTTTTAAGTTACGTATGTAAGTTCCTTCGGGATTGTTATTTTAAAACTTTATCCTTTTAATCAATTTATACTTAAAAATTGTATTTTACGGCGAATCTATAACACTCGCATCAATAATTTGTATTTGAAAAAGTGCACAATTAGTCCAGGTGTGAAAATATGAATCGTTTTAATATGACTGATGATTTTGAGATTCTTCGTGCCAAGAGATGAATGAATGATTGAAAGATGGGCTGTTACGTAGAGTTTTAGCAGGCGTTATGATTAAGTCATACAGATTACATGATTTTTTTATTGTAAACGTATAAATAAACATTTTTTACACAAAATATTTTGCCTTCTCAATTATTTAAATTTGTTTCGGTCCTTAAAATCTTTAATTACACTTGTACTGCGCACGATGTTTGCCTTTGTACTTTGCACGTACGCGAATATACATATCACGAAAATTAGTCTAACTATATTATATCAGTCTTGTAATCTTAACGAATGTTTTTACACATACATTATATTATATTTATTGATCTTGCACTGTGTAAAATAGCGGAGAGGGGTCGGGTTAACTCTATTATATTTTGTAGTATTGAAGTATGAATTGAATTGTATTCAAATTTATTCCCTATAACACCACATGCTAAATTCAACTTGAATTAGAGATTGATATTGTGGTGGATATAAATAAATATGATGTATCGATTGGGCGATTTGAAGAAACGTAAGCTCTAGTGAGAAGCGCAAGTCTTTCGTAATAACATCAAAAGTTCGCTGATTCTTATTGACTTGTTGAACGCATATCTATAAATCTACGCTAAATTATTAATACTTGTTTCGAGAGAAGGAATACTTTTTAATGCTCTGACGTTGATGATGCCTGGAACATGGACTTAACGTTTTGGCTGTGCTACTCGTCAGAATAACCTTTGACGTTACGGAGGAGACTAAGAAATGCTTAACAGGATTCAGGCGTACGTAAATGTACACCCTTAAAATCACCTGCAATATTATGTTAATAATACCTTCTTAAGACAGTTTTATATTTAAATATTTGAGTTTTGATCAAATGAGATCAGTTTGAATTTTCAAGTGCCTTTCATTTTAAAGAGTTAAACTTTATGCATTTTATGCCGTTTAGGACCAAAGCTATTTGCATACCCAACTTTTTAATTTACTTTTTTTTTAAATTTAAAGAACTGATGCGTGATTTTAAAGAGCATACTTCTGTTGCGAGAAAAGCGATACATGATGAAAAATTACTAAACTTTTACAGCAAAAAATGTCAATTTCATAACAAAAAATTAAATCTACAAGAAATTTGAGTATAAGGTAAATTTTCACTTTGATTCAAAGACCGTCCTCGAGTTTACTGACGCTTTTTTCCGTAATTGCAAGTTCTCCGCTCACCTTCCCCTTTTTTTTTGCAACAAACGCATCTTCTGTTGTTATGTGTCTGTTTCGAAGTACGTAATGTCTTATCTTACTCATAACTTTTTATTTACACATAAATTTAGATAAGATGTAGATGAGCGTAAGCATCTCAATGTCTATAAATGCATCGTTTAGAATTATGCTATTCTGCTTATCTTTGCTTTTTACATTATTTTACTGCTTATTGAAAAAGAAATTCGTATATAGTATCTGATTAAAAACGAAATTCTCTAATATTAATTAGAATTTTTAGAATTGTAATTTAAAAATTTTACATTTTATAATTTTACTATAAATTATTTTAAGCTTTCATATATAATTAAAATACTTCTTTTATATATTTTGTTAGAGTTGCTTACAGCATCGGTTCTTTTTGCATCTTTTATAAAAAATTATCTACATTTTAGAAGAAATTTATTTATTTGTATATAAAAATTAGTTATATTTTGACGAATGGATTTGATAAATTTAAATACTCATATAATTTCAGGAGCTTTATGTTTGCTCTTTTGGTAAACTAATAAATGCCAGGTATCGTATAGAGATAATGTAAAAAATAAATTTGCAAAATGTATTTAAAAAATGAAAGTAATGAAATCAATTGTCAGAAAGTCCAATAATATTGATATAGCTAAAAAAAATGTAAATTTTCTTGAAAATATTCTTACTTTAGAAATTTAAATCCTTTAAAGCATAGATTCTTTGCAAAATTTATAAAATAATCTTTAAATACGAATCAAACAAAAGAAAAGAATGAAATCAATTATCTGTAAGTCAAGAACTCTGTTAAGTATTATATTAC
>UCOL01004926.1:0-13077 GCA_900474335.1 Ormyrus nitidulus
GTTTTTTAGTACTTTAAATATTTCAATAACAAAATTAATAATGGAACAATAAAGTAGTTAGGAGGAAGCTAACTGCCAATGACTTGGCAGCGGTTTTTTATATTGCACGCTTTAGTCAAAGAAAATTCAACCATTAATTATTGATGTGTTTTCATAAATTACTTTTTAAAAAAATAGATTTTAATCTCATTAATATTCGAATGCTAAAAATTCCCGCACTGCTGTTCGCTATACCCCACTCTCCCCTATATATGCTAAATCGTGTGTTTTACGCCCGCAAAATATGTGTAAAATTCAATTTTCCATCGACGATTTCATCGAAAAATAATGTTGGCATTACAAGCGTACAACTTCTACACTCGCTATCATAAAATCCTACTTTTAAAAATTTCTTTTAAAAAGTAATAAATTATAACTACAGTACTTACAAGTAAAAAAATTAACCATTTATTTAATAATTAAAGTAACACTATATTAAATAAATTAATTTAATGAAAAATATCAACAATTACACAAATAAATAAACCCGAATACGTCTACACGTTTTCGTTGATTTCAGCTAAAAACTATTTAGTGGAAAAAGAAATAGAAAAACAAAAGAAAAATTTTAATAAAATCTTTTGAACATAATATTTTTAGCCTAAACCTAACAAAACATTACAATTTGTTATTAAATATTTTTTTAAATGATTCTATAATAAAATGTGCTTACTTTTCTGTAGAATTTTTAAATATAAATGTTATATGTTCTTGAATTTGCTGCAACATTAATTCCTAAAAAAATTCTTTATCTTATCAATATGTACCCTGATAGCACAAAACGTTAAAAAAACGTTTTTAAAACGTTATCAAAAATACGAAAAACGCATTTTCCTAACATATATACTAACGTATTAAAAACGTTTTTTAAACGTTATTAATTTTAACGATAGAAACAATTTTTTTAATATTTATTACCTTCGATAAATCAGCAGATACAGGTTGTCTATAATGCTGCCAACTGAGAAGCTGATTTATTGTTATTTGTTGTTTAGGTGGTATTTTCTTCAAAGCAAATTGACAATCTCTTGATTCATCGTTAGCGCTTTCTTGTTCTTTGTGGGGTAAATCTCCTAAGCCAGTGCAAGTGCATTCCATCAGATCATGAGTAATTGATAAAGTTTTACTATCCAATGTGAATAAATCCTGAAAAATGATAAATATTTAATTATTTAACATCTTATTTATTTATTTTAACTGCAATAACATTTTTTTACTACACCGCGGCCGAAAGTACCAATATTTTATTCCCAGTTTTCCAAATATGTGAAACTTTCGGCGTGGGCATAATAAAAAAAAAAACGGCATACGTGCTACGGGAGAAAAGAGGAAAACCTATTTTCTGCCCTAGGTGCGTAATATACAATATTGAAACCTTCAATTCAGCTGGCGATAGCTTCAAAGATGCTACATGATTAGCGTCAACTACAGCTTCACTTAATCCTGTTTTACTGATTTGCCGTTGATAAATTTTCTCTTCGATAGTGCCAGTAGTCAGTAACCTTTAGAGTTATAAAAATTGTTATTTAAAATTATTACAATATTTGCATAATAATCTGCTACCTATATATGTATACGGAATGCTTTTGACCATCTCGCCAAATTCGAGCCATTGCTTGAGAATCGTTTGCTGGATTCCAATCGGAATCAAATAAAACCAATCTTGAGGCTCCAATTAAATTCAAACCCACTCCACCAGCTTTTGCACTTAGTAGAAACACTCCTGTAGAGGAATCATACATTTTTAATAAATAATTTTTACTGATTTGATTTAAAATTTTTTTAAATAAAGTAATCCTTACGACAAGTAAAATTATCTTTCGAATTAAACCTTTCAACAATTTTAGTACGAGATGCAGGAGCTGTACTTCCATCTAATCTACAAAATTGTAATCCTTCCGAGTCGCAGATCTTTTCCAAAAGATTTAATGTTTGTGTAAAATAGGATACAAGTACGATTTTCTCTCGAGTTTTTTTTAAATTTTGAAAAATTGTTTGTACTACTTTAAATTTAATAGAATATGCAAAAGAAGTATTTATAGTAGCCAAATTTGTCGGAACTGTAGGTAATACTTCATCTAATATGTGACTTTTTTCACACGTGAAAAGATATGGATGATTACATACTTTTTTTAAAGCAGTAATGACAGCTAAAGGCATTACTTGGCCATCTACAACAGACCTATTAAACCAATAATCTGTTATCATCTCATACAAGTTATCTTGTTCACGCGTTAATCGGCAAAATATAACAAGTTCATGTTTTTGCGGTAAATACTGATTAATTAAATTATTCGTTCTTCTAAGAATGAATGTTTTTGCTCTCTCATGTAATTCCTTTGCTCTTTCTTGACCTGTGAAAACTTCATCTGCATCAGCAGTTGCTCGTTGAGATGTTACAATTGGATGTTCATAATGCCTTTTGTATTCGCTAAAACTGCCAAGAATTCCGGGATTTACAAAATTTGCTAAAGTGTAAAATTCCTGTAAATCATTTTGTACAGGAGTTCCTGTGAGCAGAATTCGCCTTTGGCAATTCAATTGACTTAAACACTAAAAATTAATTTTTAATAAATATTTCAATTCCAAGAAAAAGTAGTGAAAAAACTGTGTAAATTTCAGGAAATTATATTCGAATAAAACTTATTTTAGTTGATTAAATTTTATGATGTAAACAAAATTTATTGAACACAATTTTTTCTTTAATCTTTATTAAAATAATTGTTTACCTTTAATGTTTTTACTTCGCTATTTTTTAGTCTATGTCCTTCATCACATATTAATAAATCAAAGTTCAATTTATTTACATCATCTACGTTCCTAACAAACATCTCATAACTAATAATCATCACACAAGCTCTTGGAGCTTTAGTAAAATCTTTAACTTTTTGTTTACCTTCTACAACATAAGGTGATATTTTCATGGATCCTATCCATCTTTTAAATTCTTTATTCCAATTTCCACATAAACTACTTGGAGCTACAATTAACACTCTTTTTAATTCTGCTTTTCCACTAGGACCTTTTTTCAATAATGTCCAAATGAGAGAGATACATTGAAGAGTTTTTCCCAAACCCATTTCATCAGCTAATATTGCGCCTTTGTAATCAGAATCATTCATTCCCATTACACATTTATATAAAAAAATTATTCCCTCACGCTGATGAGGTCGCAATACAGATGCTAAAAATCCATCCACAGAAACTTCGTGTATTTTATGTTCATCACTTTCTTGAGACCATTCCAAATTTAATCGAGGATTTGGCATTATAAGAGGTTCATAATTAAAGTGTAAACTACTTCCTACAATAAAAAAAAATAAAAAAATTTCAATAACATATTTTTGTACCAACTTTTATTCAGGTGAAAAAATATATATTTATATCCAGACATCAATTAAATAACATTCTAAATGTATATTCATATTGAAACATCAATTAACTAACATACTAAATGTATATTGAAATATAAATTAAAAAACATACTAAATTTATTTCTTAGTACCAGATTTTTTTAGAGGAATAAATTCTTTTGATATTTTTGGTTTTTTTAATGGTGGTTCTACAGATCCCTTGCTACTGGATTCTTCAGTGAATGTTTGACTTTTAAGAATATCTTGATCTGAAGCTAAACTCACTATCTAAAATTATTAATTAATAAATTATTAAATGATTTATATGAAAAACGGAAGAATTAAAATTTTAACAATGAAAACCAATTATAGTTTTACCTCAATTTCTTTTCCTGCCATACGTATTCTGCATCCTTCTTCAATATCTTGAGTTTTAATACTTGCTCTACCAATTACTTTTCCATCCAATTCCTAGTAAATATTAAAATTAAAATCTATTTTGGATGAAAATCGAATATACCAAATATTTTATATTTAAATAACTGACCATTAAAACAGCTTTTTTTCCACAAATTTCCAACTTTGCATCACTGTCCCATTGTTTATGTTTTCTAGTTGAAATCTTACCAACCATGACAATGTAAATTCTGTAAAAAAGAAATTATAATTTAAACTATTAATATTATTTGAAGATGCTCATTAAGTAATAGTATTTTTACTTTTTATGATTTAAACTATTTTCTTCTTTTGCAGAAGTATCAGTAATATCTGATTGGATTTTAGGATTTTCTTTTACATCTAATTTAACTTTTGATTGATGGAGTACTGAATTAGTTGTAATTTTATTATTTTGTATGTTTCTAAAACTATTATTTTGAGGTGCTATTTTCTGAACATTCTGTGTATTGCAATTATCTTCTTGATTAAATGCACTATTTTTATCAGAAAATTTCACACTATCTTGGTTCTCAGTTGGAGTCGTAATGCCTACAATTTGAACTTCTTTTCCTCCTATACATAATCTAAAACCTTCTTCAATAGTTTCAGGTTTTACTGTTGACCTACCAATAATTTTACCATCCATATCCTGAAATCGGAAAGTTTTAATTTGCTGTAAATATTAATGTGTAAAAAATTTCTGACTGCCAAAACATTATGAAATAAACATTAAACCTTTAATATTGCAGATTTTTCACAAACTTCTAATATTCCATCACTATCCCAAACTTTGTGTTTTCGTGTAGAAATTTTACCAATCATTACTTCATAAAATCTGAAAGAAAAAAGTTGTAATTGCATTTGATTGTAATACATATAATAAACTAATAAAACATCTTATACTTTCTATCAGTCGATATATTTTCTGATTTTGTAGAAGAATCAGCAACTTCCGTTGAAGTAGTAGATATCTGTCTTGATTTACTTAATTCAGCTTTATTGCCTTCGTCTTTGACACTGTTCTGGTCTTTATTTTCTTGTTCTACATAATTAATTTCCATAGAAGTTTCATTTTCAAATTGTTTAATGGTATCACCAGAACTGTTTTTTTTCTTATCATTGTTCATGCTGCTATTAAATATTTTCAGAATATCTTCTATATTTTGCTCCTCATTGTTGTGTTTACCGTGTTGGGAACTTCTGCTAATATCTAATTCACGGAATCTAATTCTACCTGATCTATTATTTTTGTCCATAATTGCAAAATATAAAAAGTTCAACGCGTGCTTTACATCTGTTCATTCAAAACCTTTTACCTACTTGGCTACTTTTCGCGGTATTCTTTAGTTTTCTCGCGTTCCTTCGTTATTCATTTGTTTTTTAAATATAAAAACTGAAGTTGAACCAAACTCGATAAGCTCGGTCTATTCGATATTCTCGAATCGAATTATCGAAATAAAAGATTGGCAATAATGAAGTCACGTGACAACTTCTATCTCACTTCACTTTATATCAGCTGAGCAAAGTAGACGTGTTGTTTTGTTAGCATTATGACGGAGCAAAGTCGGCTTATTTTTGCAATATTTTTAGTTTTAGGTTTATATTCCAGTCACACATTTGCCGAAAATGATGAGGATTCATCGACGGACCTTTATGTTATCGAGGGAAAAGTTTTCCCTTGGGAAAATGCAGGAAATAGTGGATGGCAACACATGACTCACGTCATGGCCAATGGTGGCGAGCACTATGGATTTTTGAGGTAAATACTTAATAATTAACTTTTGTACAATATAAAGAATAATTGTCGTTATACAACTAAGAGTTCTTGACAAAATATTTATGTAAGTTGAACCTTTACTCTTTGTTTTAAATAGAAATGCAAACTAGAGTTATATTGTATTGATAATAAAGAAAAAAACGTTGAAAATGAAAAATATGAAAGTTTTATCAAAGGTTTTTATTTTCTTGTAAATCAAAATTATTTTGAATGGACAGTCTTAGTTTAACTAAAAGTATTCATATTAATTAAATTATTTATTGTGTGAAATAAACTAAAAAAATACTGTGTGAAATTATTTCTTGTATAATAATTTTTAACAAATATATTTCTTTTTTTCAAAATTATATTATATTTATAATATTTCTGTTCACAGAGAAGATGGATCATTTATCATATCAAATGTACCTTCAGGATCTTATGTAGTGGAAGTAGTTAATCCAAATTATAGTTATGAACCATTTAGAGTAGAAATCAATTCTAAAGGGAAGTTTAGAGCAAGAAAAGTGAATCTGATTCAAACTTCTCAAGTCATTCAAGTTCCTTATCCCTTAAAAATGAGGCCATATTCACCTTTTAGGTATTTTCAAGTAAGAGAGCAGTGGCGAGTTACTGATTTCTTATTTAATCCTATGGTGAGAATAAATGATTGATTTAATTATTTTCATTTATTGGTTGATATATAGTTTTTATTACTGTATTTAAACGTACATTATTTTCAGATTCTAATGATGATATTGCCACTTTTATTGGTTATGGTGTTACCTAAAATTATGAATGACCCTGAAACAAAGAAGGTACAGTTTTGCTAAATATTAAATATTTTTAAATTTAATATAATTAATTGTTGAAAAAAATAATTAATAATTAATAATTAATCTTGGTAATATTTTTGCAGGAAATGGAACAACTAAATAATCTTACAAGCTACAATATGCCAGAAATGTCTGAAGTCATAACATCATTCTTCTCTGGTGGTGATAGTAAGAAAACTAAAGCAGCTAAAGTAACAAAAAAAAGACAATGAAATTAACAGTTAGTTATTTTGTTTTATCATCTAGTCTTTAAACGACAAGATTATTATGCAACAGAATTTTTTAAGCACGAAGAGCAGGGAATATTGATTTTGAAGTTTTACTCTTGAAAGATTAAACTTCAATTTACTGTTCCATTTTTTATAATTGTTTCTGATACAGGATAAAATCTACCTAAAAGAGTAATAATAATGTTACAGCGGTAACTTTTGTAAATATAACATTCATTTAATAATAATGGGAACAACGTTGTTTTCTTTCTTTACTAATATATCACTTATTTATAACTTAGATAGTTACTTATAAAGCACAGTGACAGTACAAAATTGCTGCTATGTATAATGTATTTATAGTGTAGCAATTACATGATTGTTGTTTCTATTTTACCTTCTTGTCTCTAAGACTTGAATAAAAGTTGTCATACCTCAAATAAATCTATTATCGTTGCTTTTATTTCTTAGTCGATTATTAGTAATGTGTATTTATTCACATGTTTGTTTTATCAGAGTAAAATTATTCAAATTTATTCAAAATATGCTTTATTGAGTTTGACGGCATCTTGCATTGTTATTATTAGTTTACACGAATTACACAAATATTAAAAAAGTTCAATTATTATCTGAAAATAATTTCAAATGAAACTTTTTGTAGTCAACAATAATTGTATAAGGTTTCTAACACGTAAGTTTACATTTTACTTAGTTTGCTTGGAAAAAAATTTCAAAAAAATTACCAAAACCGCGCTTTCAGCAGGAGTAAGTCCAATATTTAATTAAAAATTTAATTAAAAAAGAATAATTTTAAAATTAATAAAAATTTAAATTATTTCATCTGAAAGTATTCAGCAATTTTACAATATTTAACAGCTCTAAAAGCAAAGGCATCTCATTTCATCGAAACTGATTACAGAAGCAAAAGAGAACCAAGAGATTACAACGGTGTAAGTCTCGAAAGCCGTATTATCGGAGATGCAAATTCGCGCCGTTGTCCGTCTAAGGAGCCGGCCGAACGAGTCTCCACAAAGAGCGAAAAGTCAGAAACCAACTGAAGCAGTGTATATAAGCCTTTTAAATATGACCTCTGAATTAGGCTCTATAATTGAGATCCAGGCGGCGAGGAGCAAACGAGGAGTCAAGTGTCACGGCGACTTTAAAGCGAGGAAGAAGTCGCGCTTGTCGCCGCTGCAGGCAGATGCCGCCAGGTAGATCGCAGGTGGTCGCGGCCACCCATTGGGTTCCTGGAGATCTCCGGCTGGTCCCGCGACATCAAAGCGTGTAGCGACACTTCGGCTGCTTCTTCGGTGCTTACTTTGGATATATAATGTGCTTTCAAGGCAACAGCGAAAGTGACTTTTGCTCGACGACTACTTCCGCGCGCTAATTGCCTCGTCTGGATTATCGCACCGATTACTTGGCTTTTAACTGCTTGCCGGGATGTTGCTTCGAGCTTATCGCTTTATTTCCTTTTGGATTTATGCTCTCGCGATCGCTGGAGGTAATCTTCGGTGTACGCATTGGACAGTTTGCGCTTGAATCTTCATAAGCTCTGGGTGTATCATAAAACCATCAATTTTTATATTATTTGGCCTTAATAAATAAAATTTAGATGCATGATTTTAATGCATGTTCAATTTATAGTTTTATAAATCGGGACTGCATTAAATTTTAGTTTAATGTATGTACTGAAATTTTGTTAAAAATTTCAGTACAGTTTTTAAATATTTTCCAGTGATCCACAGTGATGTATGTATTATGTGCGCGTATCTTATGAGTTTCTTATTCATTCAAGCGTACAATTTGTGTATTAGAAATTTTAATTAAACGTCTATCCAACAAGTCATTTTTCTAACAGGGTACAAATTAAATACAAAAAATAAAATTTATTACAAAAAGTATAAATCTCACGATTTATAATAAGAAAACTATTATTTACATTAAAACGGTATTCTTATTGGAATTAAAAAAATTTTTCAAAATGATTGAAAAAGTAACCACTTTAGTCATTGTCAGCACAATTACGGGTTTTCAATAAATTTTCTGGTAAAAATCAACGAAGGAACCTATAGGAAAATGGTACAACGTTCTTACTGCAGCAATGAAAAAGGCCTCTCTCACTCTAAAAAAAATCGCTCTCCGCGTCTCTGATCCTCGCTATATTTACCCATTGAAGCAACGAAACTAGCGTTTTTTCGCCGGCAGCTTAGTCACTTGGGCTTCCTCTTCTTAAGCGGCAAAAAGAAGTTAATCATCGAAGAAGAGGTCGGTCTCTGGCGCAGCTGCGCGCCGCCATCGCCGGTCGGCGGCCGGATCGCCGAATAAAAAGGGATATATCGCCGACCTCACACGCCGCTCGCTCGCGGCTGTGATTCACGACAAGTGCGGCGAGCAGCGCGCCGATATCGCTTGCCGGGGCCCACCAAAGACGCGGGAAGTAGCCCGTCATTATTCGACTTTTCGGCGTTCAAAGGCGGCCAAAGAGACGCCTAGAGTATAGGTGACAGGATTTTCGGGTGATTTTTATATCGGCCTTTATCTTTCGTCGAAGAGGTGCGTGCAGCGTGCGGGGCTCGCCGTATTCAAATTCTCCTTTGATTTTATTTGTCTCGTATTTATTCTCTTTTTACTGCCTAGAAATTAATAAAAATTAGCATTTCGCAGTAAATAGTGAGATTGCGATGACGGAAAATTTTGAAAGTCAAAAAATCTTTCTTTTTACCCATTGATCTTTCAGATCACCATTTGTACTGTTTTCTAATCAAATTTTTATAGATAAATTAATTCAAAATTTACGACAACAACCAGTTTACCACAGAATTATATAAAATTACTGCAATCTCTGCAATAGAAAATTTTAATTATCTGTTTAAAATGAATTAAAAAAATTTTATTTTAAATCAATATTGCCATTTAGATAATAATTAAGGAAGTTTACATATAACTATAGGCGGTAATTATTGAACAGAAGTAAAATCAATGGTTGAACTGATTAATATGTTTCTATATAATCTATATGATAAATTTTAAATATATCCTATAATATTGTTATCCTTTTCCTTTTCTATAAAAAACTTTCGCGATAAAGCTGTTACATTTAATACTTTTTTCTTTCGCTGGTAGAAAATTAACTATTTAGGCTGGTCGAATGACCAATTCAAGAGTTGACTAGACCGTTTACCATCTCTTCAGCAAATTTTTATAATTAAATATGTTGAAGAGTTGGTTAAGCAGTACTCATATATAATAACCGTTGACCATCTCTTCAGCAACTTTTTATAGTTAAATATGTTAAAGGGTTGGTCAAGCAGAAACAAACAACGTATCACTTTTGCTGTGGTAAACGGATGGTGAAGGGAACTTATTAAATTAGTCAGACTTTTCCAATAAGGAGACGTTTCCAAGAAATATTAAAAAATAACACAGTGATACCGAAAGTCAGTCTTAAGTGTGCGCGACGTCGCGACCCATTCGCGTAGAAGTGTTCCCGAGCTAATTTGAATGATTCTACTGACTGCCCAGCCCACCTGTTATAGGTTACCGGCTTATCGGTAAAAGGAAACGCGCCGCTTATCTGGAGGTCTACTCCTAAGCCCAGCAGCACTTGCAAGACCGGCTCCGAAGAACTTAATTTACCCTGCTAGTAGTTCGGGAAGAATGGGGGCTTTTCCTTGGAAAACGGGTCCTTATATACCCGGTTCCCATTTGTTTGTGTTGTGTTTATGTTGTTGCTGAGTTTGTTTACACTCGTTTTAGATCAATTTGAATTTTAGATCAGACTCTATTATAATTTATTATTATTTTTAATATGTTCTATTTTTGTTGTAGGTCCAACCGTTACAACCAATTATTAAATTGAAACTTATGTCCAAAAAAACTCTTTTAATATTTATCAGGGGAAAATAAATTTTAATCATTATCTTAATCAACAATGGCATATGTAGAAGAGAGAGGGATATATAGAGAAAGAGAGAGAGAGATAGAGATAGAGTACGATTTCAGGGAGATTTCATTTTAGAGAGATAGAGAACCATTTCAGTTATTTAATACGTTTCCTTCACATCCTTTGACGATCTCAAGCGAAAAGTGTTATGTTATTCTCCTATTCCCTACTTCACCATCTCTTGACCATATTACACATGCTAAAAGCGTTACCTTTTTTGCAGTGCTTATATTCGGGTAAGCAAATAAAGCAGTTGGTTAATATTCTAGTCAGTTTTACTGAAACTGGTTATGACTTGGCCAACTGTTGGTGATCGTTTCTACTATCAGGGTCGTTTATATAAATTCATTAATCATCTAAAGCTATTCTTTTTTTTTATTAAAGCAATAATAAATACAATATAGTTCCGTGAAATATTGCATAAATATCCTGGATGAATACAAGCAGATTTGCTAGAGGTCTTATCTACGTCAAGGAAAATCAAGAAAATAATTAAGATCTAATATCCATATCTGGCACTCTTAAAAACAAACTCTTCCCGGTTGCAAAGATCCTATAAATTCCAATAGAAAGGGTGCAGAAACCGTATAACCTATGCGGTTTTTGCACCCGGATCTATGAGATTTTATTAGTTTTTATAAGATCGTTTCAATAGGGATATTACCACACAAAACCAGGAAGATATTAAAACATTTTAATTCGTAAACTAATTAAAAAATTGAAAGAATGAATGAATAAGTAAAATCTTGTAAAATCTTATATAAGCTTATTCAGACAACTGATAAAACCTGATAAAATCTCATATAATTTGAATGAGAATAAAATTCAAAAAATAATATTAAAATTGAATAAATAGATTGTGTGGAACAACAACTACGCAGATGGCCACACAAAACCAGGAAGATATTAAAACATTTTTATTCGTAAATTAATAATTTATTGAAAGATTGAATGAATAAGTAAAATCTTGTAAAATCTTATTCAGACAACTGATAAAACCTGATAAAATCTCATAATTTGAATGAGAATAAAATTAAAATAATAATGTTAATATTAAATAGATTGCGTGTAACAAAAAGGACGATATAAAAACATTTTAATTTGTAAATTAATTAAAAAATTGAAATAATGAATGAATAAGTAAAATTTTATAAAATCTTATAAAAACTCTTAGAATCTTATACAATCTTTTAAAATCTGATAAAATCTTATAAAATCTTGTAAAATATTTTTTAAAGAACTAATAAAATCTAATAAAAACTTTTAAAAACTAATAAATTTTAAAAAATTGTACTTACTGAATTTTGCAGAGCAGCCTTTTTTAGGGTTAGTTTTTCTTGCAATAAAAGCTCTGTTTTTTGCTGTTCTTCAATTTTTTGTATTGCAAGTTCTTTTATATTAGTAAATGAATTTTCTAATTCCGATGCCGACTCGAGAACACTAATGGGCGGATATCGCAGTCTTGTAGTTTCCTTTTTTTCTTCAAGTTCACTTTCGGTATCCGCGTAAATAATAACTTGAGCTTCCCGAATTCCTTCTTGTTCCACTACTTTATACTTTTTGGTTTTATCATAACTTTCTGAATTAAAGTTTGGCACTAGCTCACTTTTTATAGTGTTGAAAGCTAAATTACCGTCGGTGTACTTGATGAATAACCACATGGTCCTCTCTCGACTGCAGCCTAAAACGCACTAATTTTTAGAAACAAAAGCGCACGCGGACACACCGACCGGCGTACAATCTCGACCTCTGTCGCTGCTAGCCAACGGTTTGTGTTTTGTGTACATCAGTAGCTTTCTCTCTCTCTCTCTCTCACTCGTGCGCGACACTAGCGGCAGTTTACTACATGTATATATGTATATTTTCTTTCCGTCTCTCTCACTCGTGCGCGAAACTAGCGGCAGTATACTGCATGTATACTTGTGTATTTTCTTTCTCACTCTCTCTCTCTCTCTCTCTCTCTCTCTCTCTCATTCCGTCTATTTTGAGAGAGCAGTGCGAATTCCTTTAATTATGCTTAATGTCGTGCACTTAGATTTTAGATTTATTTGTTAATATAAGTAATAAAGTTTTAATAATGTTCAATATTTATTTTAATTTTTCTGAAAATTTTTTTAACTTATCACTTAAAATTTATTTAATAATAAATATATTTTTATAAAAAGATATAATTAAATTTTGTTAAAATAACGAATGTTTAAAAATGTATATTTTCTATAAGATTGTACGAGAACGGATTTCTCAAAAAAAGTATTATTCAATCTCTTAAATGTATGCTGTTTTTGCACCCGCAATTTCTGAAAAAAAAATCATTTAATTACTAAACGAAAATTTTACTAAAAAAACGCATAAAAATATTTTTTATATGGAATTTCAAATTAAATCTTTTAAATTTATTTACTTTGCTAATCTCGTTGATTCTACTAAAACATTTTCTTTAAAAAACATATTTAAATATCATAAACTTTTTACTATAAAATCATAATTCATTCTTAAAAAT
>UCOL01004927.1:0-13068 GCA_900474335.1 Ormyrus nitidulus
CCCCCCCCCCCCCCCCCGTCCGCTTGACGGCAGCGTTCGATTGCAGCTGGGCTCGTGATTCGATTATTCACGGTCATTTAGTCGCGCAATAGGAGTTTCTCAGGCGGCGGGAAAGCTCGATCTGGACGGGTCGCGCCGAGGCCTCATTAGTGCATCGCCTCCGATTAAAAATCCCGCTTTTCTTTTACGAGCAACTCCAAAGTTCGAAGGCGCGCAAAGTTATAATAGGAAAGAGCTTCCCCGCGCTGACGGGGGATTTCCGCGGGCGTTTTGTTCGGCGGGCACGATGTTTCGCTTTAATGAGCTTGCTTATACATTTGAGATACTATTAATTAAAGTGACTTTGTTAAGGGCAGGACGCGGGGTTATGTTCGCGGCTTGTTAAAGCTAAGATGAGCGCCGTGAGAGTTATGCAAATAAACAAGCGTTGCAAGGCGATGATTTTTTGTTTGAAACTTCTGTTTTTTTTGTTTGTCCTCGCGAAGACTTTTTGACGGGAAGTCAGCAGAAAGTGTCTGTGTAAAGATTTCATTTTTTTATTTACCTAATATTGGGGTAGAAAAATGACGTTTAATCCCTTACATTAAAATGCACCGTTTCCTTCAATTGCAATATGTTCAAAAGGTTTTGGCGCAATATTAACGTTAAAAATCAATACTTTAAAAAATAAATCGTAAAAGTTGGCAAGTTACTTCATATTTCCTGTTTTAAATTTGAAAATTTACTTTTTACATAAATATTCAGCTAGAAAAGTTTTATAGACTTTTTCACTGAATTGACCTGAATTCGACACTGATAGGTAAATAAATTTTTATGCGTGTCACGCAGTCGTGAAATTTATGAATACTGACGGAGACTCGAGCAATTAACACGAGAATATTTATTTTAAAAAACTTATTAATTTCGGATTTATTCATATTTCTATTCCTATATACATCAATTCTTTGACCGGTCGTAAATTTTATTCGATAAAATAGATAACTTTTGAATTTCAAAAACATCGTAAATTCTTACTTATTTAGTTTGAATAAAAATCCCATTGAAAAACTAAAAATTCTATTTTCTAAAATTCATAGCTACAAGTTCTGCTAAAACTTTTTTCTCAAAAATGTCGTTTTCACCAAAATTGTATAATCCACCCTGTTTTCCTTGGAAACTTTTTATCAATGTTCCAGAATTCTGAAAAATATCACGCAAATACCTCTGCAAAATCATCGCTCATATCTCCTCCAAACAAAACCGTCCTCCACGGCCGAGCAATTAAAGGTCAACGCCTCTGAATTTTTCGCAGCCGGGCATCCATTAATTTTCTCCGCTTCGGGCAGCTGCATATCGCCCGAATAAACTGGGTTAACTTCGAACAGACACCGCCCGTTAGAGCATTGGCTCTCTTCCTCCGTTCATCTCCGTCGGCTTTTGTTTTCCCGCGTCCGCCTCCTGCGCCCGCGTTTATAATTAAATCGAGTCGCCCGAGCAGCTTTTCTCCCGCGGCGAAAGCAGCGTTACCGCTCTCTCTCTCTCTCTCTTTCTCTCTCACTCTGTACCTTCAATGCCGCATATGCAGCTAATTGATGGATAGCTGCCCGGAGACTGCGGAGCCGAGGGTAGGAAGTAGCCCTGCGCGGCTGCTGCCTGAGTGCCTGCTTTCGAGCGACCGCTTTGACTGCCTGAATATTGAGCCCGCGGATGATAATAACGCCGTAATCTCGCCGATAAAACTTTTATTACGGGCGGCTGAAGCTAAAATTGTAGCGGGATGTATATTATGCGTGATGGCCAAGAGTTATTGAGAGGCTCGATCTTTTTTAATATAAAGGATTATTACGCGTAAATGCATTCAGTCTCCCCGCTGATAATAAATATACAGCGAGTGACAATTTTCACCCTGAAATAAGCTTGACGAAAACCTTGTCAACGTTTCAACCGCAGGCTCTCGATACAATTTTCCACTCATCCGCGCGTCACTCTATTTTCACGCGGCAAAAGCAGGAGCAGGCGAGCGTTTCGATCATTTTTAGCCCGAGCGCAAGTAGTTAATTAAGTTACATTGTGCAAGAGACGATTACGAGTGTCAGCGCCAACGAGAGAGAGAGAGAGAGAGACAGATATCCGAGGTAAATATCGATATCAGTAGCGGCGACTCGTCCTTTCGCGTCTTAAGCCTGACAATGACGCCTGATTGGATTGTTTTGATTACGGATTATCCGCGAGGCGCGCCGCCCGAGCGGCTTTGTTTGCCGAGACGAGCCTCGGCGCTGATTCGTAAATTGGAGAAGCATTTAACGTCGAGCGCGCGCGGCTAATTTTCACTCCCAACGGGAAGATTTCGGATTAAATGGTCGAGCGAAAGCGGCTCGTTGAAAGGCGAAGGACGCGGCGGCGTTTATTAGGTATCTGATTATTTAGTTTCTTCGGGAGGTAAAGGCTTTCTCTCCTTGAATTTTGTCAACTGCGGAATTGTTAACTGTGTTACGCGAAAAGTTTCTTGCGGCGGAGGAGAGAAAGTTTCTGGTATTTATTCTAACTTTCGGAGCCTGCGCGCGTGCCCCTTTTTCGAAGTCACGTACAAATAATTTTCGCCGCGGCCAAAATTGCAGAAGTTCGGAATTAAAGTTGCCACGATGATCATTAGTGAATATTCACATTTGTTATAATTACGTTCGAAGTTCTTTATCCGTGTTATTCGAGTAGGGCAAACTGATGCCGAACTGGGCGAACTGAAAGAAGTGTAATCGAGAGAGAGAGAGAGAGAGAGTCTAGTCTGTCGGGAAATATATCTAGGGAGTAGGGAGTGAAACCGATGAGAAGATATTTCATTTTTCCCGGAAGATTTATTTTCATCTAAAGTATTTACGTCGGTTTCGACGTCCGCGAGGGTATGTTTTGCCGGGGTATAATTCCAATTTTATGCTCTTTCCCCGTTAGCCGTATAAAAATTTCGAACCTATGAAAAATCCGCATAAAAATTACAAAATGCATTCGGCGTGTATAAAAGCGCGGGCACAACATTATGATCCTGAACGTTTACTGCCGCGGTGAAATAAATTTTATCATAAAGCAAAGAATAAAACTTTTTTTCCCGCTCCGCACATTTTTATAACATTCCATCCCGAAATATAGAGCGAACGATAAAACTTCCATGAACGTCCTCGGAAAGATCGAGCGGCCGAATTTCCTCCAAGTCCCCACTAATTGCTCCCCCGGAAATATTCCTCACTGTCCTCAAAAACTTTTCCTCCAATCAGCCGGCAGTATCTCTCCTTATCGGGCCGCGAGATCTGATTTGCCTCTCTCGCGCAAACAGCCAATATTAGCTTATCTGTGCAGTTTCCGAACCATTTGCACGGCACTCTCGGTCTATTCGTCGGTCCGCCGGGAGAGCTTTCTTCGCAAAGTTGCATCAAGCTTCTAATGAGCTTAAATAGGCGAATTAGGGAGAGCGGCGCGCTGTACGCCCGCGACTTGCCGAAATGCCGGGCTTCGCCATTGAAAATCGCGGGCGCGTAATTATTATCGATCGGGCCGCTAAGAGACGCCGACTTCTCTCGCGGGAATTCAGGGTGCAATATTAGTTTGCTTGGACGATTTCGATTGAATGGGGCGACGCCGTCGGGCCGTTGATACGCGCTTCAAGATGCACGGGCTCTGATAATTATTCAGGATGCAGCCCGCTATCGGTGCCGCTCCAGCTTGCTATGCGTTCGAGATAGTATGCCATGTGCAGTTTTGCCGCGGGAATATATATTGCGGATATTAATTCGCTCTGCTTGCTCTTGCGGGACTTTGGTCTGAGCTGATGGCGCGGAAGTCGAACGACTAGGAGCTAATTATGATAATGAATGGATTTCAGTTTTTGGTAATTATAAGTAAGTCCTCGACTAATTGTCGAGGGGTAATTGAAATGAATTTTCGAGTGCTTAATTAGTTTGATTGTTTTGCTGGGTCGGAGTATGTAATGATGTTTTAAATTAAGCATGATTCCAAAAACTAAATTTTAAAAGATAATTAATAACAGTTTCAATTGAAATACAATTTTTCACAACTTATTATTATGAAATCAATTCTTGAAACTTTTAAATATGACTTAATTACGAAAAACGCAATTGCAAATAACGACGAAAGAAAATCGCGGAATAAGCGAGGCTGATTTAAATACTGATAAAATCCGGCGCATTAAATAAATTCCCCGCGGAATTGCAATATTAAGCAAATAAAGCGCGCGAATGCCCATAAAAAAGGTCCGTCCGAGAAAATAAATTTCGTGCTCAATTCAAATGCACGCAGACAAAAGGTGTATGTATATATATACAGATGGGCGCGGCGGCGCAGCTTTAAAATGCGCAGCACACTTTTGCAAAGCTGCACCCGATGTGTTCGAGAAAAGAGCTTTCGCCGTCGAAGGAAGCCCCTTTCGCGCATACAATTTAGCGACTTTCGGAGGAGGAGGACGGCGGGGGGGGGGAGGAGGAGAACAATGACGAGGCTCGCTTATTCATCCTCTCAGGCTGCGCGCTTGGAAATGCAGTCGCCAAGAGCCGGGAAGGACTGAAAAATCGTCGGCTGTCGCAGTGCGGCGGGCTTCATTAGAAAATGCAATAAAGCGGCGACGACTGGCGAAAAGCGCAGCGTCGCGGCGCTCCGCGATTACGAATGTTTTTGAAGCATGAAGCCTTAATGTTTGCCTGGTTAGGAGAGGCTTTTTTCGAGCCTCGTTTTTTCCCTCAGGTTTATATGCGAAGTGAGAGTCGGATTTATCTGCATGGTTATATTCGTTTTTAAATTCATGTTTTTCCATACGCACAAATGTTTTTTGTGCGTATGGAATACAAGTGCATATAAGAGAAGAATAATGAAGTACCTTTATTGAAGCTAACGTATATTTTTAGCAAAACCGATTTTTTGCAGTATAATAGTCGCAGAATTTATTTTATTTTTGTGGATTTTTTTGATGAATGTGATAGGAGAGGAACACAAGTACCTTTGACTTTGCGATATTTATAAACAGAAAAAGAATTTTCAAACCGATTGCAAGTCTTTTCTAAAACGGAAAAATTTTTGGAATTTCAATTTGACCAGCCTTGAATTTCAATGTAATGAAACTCAATAAATTTCCGATTCAATATCAGTTGAATCATTTGTTGGTAAATTCGAAGGAAAATATCTTTTATAAAAAATGAAGAATAATTTAAAAAAGTCTGTTCCAAGAAATTGAGCTGCATTTTCTCAAACAATTATCGTAAAAAAATTAGCAATATTGTCATCAACAATTTCATTTGAATGTAGAAAAAGTTTTCAGTCGCGCGCTTGACCTGAAATGCCTCGTGCATTTAATATAAGTGCGGTGCTAAACTGTCGCTCAGCTGAGTTTTGTCGTTGGGACGCGGAAACGGTTTTCTTTTTGTTTACGGCTTAAAATCATTTAGATCGGAAAAGGTTTTTTCAGCCAATAAAGATTTGGTTTTGTTTTCTTTTAGACAATCGCCGTTATTCTTTAAATTTTTTTTTTAATTGTCTGGTTTCTCTAGAGAATCTTAACAATTCACAAAAGTATGCAAAAAAGAATATTTAAAACAAATATGTTGTGCATACGTATTAGTTCTTTACATTCGTAAAATAAAGCTAACTATTTAAATTCTTAAATTAAACATTTAGCTTTGTACATTAAATAAACAACTTGTTAAAACAAATACTGTAGTTTAAAAAATGTAAAAAGACATTTCTATAATTTAGTCAATTCGAACAAACAAATAATGAGTAAAACTATTCGTTCTAGAAAATCTTAAAACTCATTATACGATCATCCGCAAACCAAACGACTCGAATTCTAAGACATGGAAAAAATTGTTTTCATTAAATTGACTCTCGAAAATTCAGTTTCGATCGACTGCTCCACTTTTCCGTACATCGATAATGATCAAGTAAATTCGCGGTAATGGATTGTAAACGACTTTCGAACATTGATGCATATCGCGGAGGCGATTCAACCGCTGAGTTACGGCGTACACAAGGGGAGCCAGATTTCGAGAGTCTCCGCTGTAACCGAGCATGTAAATCGTCTTCCGTTATACGTATCATGTAATGAAACGATAATATTTGCATTGGAATTGAATCTCCAATTTTCTCTAGGAAAAGAAGGGGAGCTGCGATTTTCGCCTTCGGAATCTATTACCATCTTTACGTGATGAAATTGAAAGTAGGACTTGGATATTATTTTCTATTCATTGGTTATCTTATACGAACGATGGAAGATTTTTCACTGTAAATAATTAATAAAAGCGTTTGTTTATTGTTTGCTGAAATCGTTAAAATAGAAAAAATGAATAAATGCATGAATTGTTTTCACTGTAAAATTCGTTATGAAAAAAAAATTTTAACAATTAATCTGAAATAATGGCATTAAAATTTTCTAATAAAATAAAATTACTAAAATTTTACAATTTTCAATCCATATAATATTCTGCATAATTTGCATTCTAATACCTGTAAAATTTCAGCTTTCAAACTAAATTTCAGACATACATAAAAGTTATTGAAAACACATTACACTAAATAAAATCATTCCACCCTATATTACAATGAAACCTTCTCGAAATACATTTGTTTTAATCTTCATGAATTCAGTTTTTATTACCAGCACAATAATTATCGGCTCAGGGCTAAAATATTCAAAGTGCGCGCTCGTTTAAGCAGATTCGAACGGTCGAACATACTCGACGAGGATAATGCGCCGTAATTCTCGTATTTTCCAATCTCACTCTTCCCTAATCGAGCGGCCACTTGTTGATTTTTACGGATCGATGGTAACGTAACGTAAAGTAATGAGCTTAAGTGCTGAAATTTACGCATGCCAGCTGAGCCTCGCGCAATTCGTAACAGGCGTCAGTCGTTTTGGGGGAAGAAGTAAGGGGGGGGGGGGATGAGATACAATCGATTTTGATTTGCAAAGAGTATCGTCGATTTTTCATGTTTATTAAGAATTTTAATTTTTAATGCGCAGATGCGTTCGAGATTCCTGTTGCATATTTTTTGTCTTTTATTATTTCTGTCAATTTTGGATAGATTTTCATTTTTTAGGTTCCTTTTCCTTAGAGAATTTCTGACACGAATGCTCGTTGCTCTTTCTAATTCTTCAACCTTATGCCTTATTTAATTTTTTACGTTGAGTAAACTCTACCTGGAAGTAAAGACATAAGGTGCTTGAATTATTAAGCACCTAAATTAGGAATGTGTACATTTATTATCAGTAATTATTTGCCTATACAAGAGCTATTTTTTTCTAGATCATCTTGTTTTGGAAGACTCCTTTAGATATTTCGTTTTACAACACTGATTGTACAAGAATACTCAAAGAAGCCTAGAAAACAAAGTGCTTTAAAGCAGTGGAAATATTATGGATTATCTTTTAGCAGAAAAAGAAAAACAAAAATGATCCACGGATTTTCAATTTGTAAAGACATGATCAAGAATTCAGAAGCTACATTAGTCTCTGTCGATACCTACATCTTGTCACGTGATTCATATTTATGGCTCTACCACGTTTGACGAATGAAAGAATCTAAGCTGAATTATAAACAATGACGATTTTTCACGCACAAAAAGGTGAAAACAACAATATTGATTTAATGAATGAAAGAGGTCAGCAATTTATTAGTTTAACATATATTATAACTTTCGAAGGCCTTTTAAAAGGCCGAAGTTTAATGAAATTAAGCTTTCAGTCACCGAGTTCATTATTTGGGGGCTAACTTTTTTCCGCAACGGGCGGCAATAATGTATTCTAGAACTTCTTAATTTCAGAAAATTAATATGATTATTTACTTACAATTTTTTTTACTGGCTTTTCAATTACCTGCAAAAAGTAGACAAGTAAAATCTAAAATAAACGAAACTTTATTTGCAAATTTTATCATTCGTTAAATTTCTCTCTCAAAGCATATTTTATTGCATTACTGTTACGAAAATGGTGATTTACATCTGACAATGTTGTAAAATCATATTTATGCATAAAGCTTCTATAAAAAATAAGCATTGACATTTCCATTTCCCAAAACCATTACATTTCACGAAAAATTTCCTCGCATCAACCGAAGCATCGATTATTGAATCGCAAAACAGTTTTTTGCGTGATCTGCATGCATAATGTGCGTCGGTTTTAATTCGAGCTTTGGTATATTTCAAATTTTGCACTCTAATCCTGCCCTTCGTAAAATTGTAAACAGCCAGTTTATGCAGCTACTGTAAAGTCTAATTAAACGAATTTTATAGTTAATTAAGTTAAAGGAGTAAGTGAAAAGAAGTCGTGAAAGCTAAGAAGTGCCATAAAACTATATAAAGCACAAAGTAGATTGTCGTCGCGTTACATTTCACATTGTAAGAGTCCATTTTCTGAAACAATAATTTTAAACTTGATGCTTTAATAAAATGAATACTGTACTGCGTTTTGCTAAAAAATACTGAAAAACGTGTGATACTTTTGACAAATCTGCAACATTTACATACAATTGCTTATAATAACATCATCTGCATGCGAATCAATAAATCTCGATTAAAACATTCAAAAATACATACATTATTCGACGCACATATGCCACAAAAGCACAGGATTAACGGGACGCACGCAGGGTTTATTTTAAAAATTTATTTTTTAATTGTTTAAAATTAATGATTATCGCCGACGACGACGCACATAAATTTCCAGAGGTTACTATTCCGAAAAAGAAAAAAAAAAAAAAAAAAAAAAGTCATCTTCTACTGCGTAAAAATAAGTATAAATATGACTCACTATAAGATTAAAGCTCATAAATCTAGGTACACTGCGCGCGGAGCAAGTGCAATCTTTGTTGTTTATACGCAAATAGTACGATAAAAGCATGAATTCGAAAAGAGTCTCCCGATTCTAAGCTCTTCCAGAAAGATTCGGACGAAGAAATTGTCGCGTTACTCGAAATGCGTTATTCTATTTAATTCCGCGGAATAATTGACTCTTGGTGTATTATACGCCATCACGCAGCGCAAAGTGCTTGGGGTCGGATTAAATTTTTGTTGCGCAGTTTAATACACTTTGTACAAGGCAGCGTAGTCTAGCATGAAAAGGAAGATAAGTTTGACTATTCAAACACTCCGCGGATTACTTTGTTCTAAGAAGTTATACGCGGCCTTAAAGTTTCTTAACATTTTATTTATTGCGCGGAATAACTTGTGACACAACGCCGGAATAAAGTTATACTCACCTCGACAAACAGTTGTAGCAGTGATTTTGCAAAAGAACTCAAACATCGTAAAAGTTAATACAATCGAGCTGCTTCTTCAAAAACATCACGATAAACCGACATGTGCCTTATTGCGCGGAGTTGGGAATTTCGGTAAAAGTCGCGAGAAAGGCAAAAAATCATTAGCCTTCGAATGCAGAATTAGCTGAATATAATTTCGCAGCGATTGACACAAGGCGGTATCTTGTTTTGAATAATGGCACACATCAGATAAAGTATACATACACGTTCTCTGCGAGGGAGGGAGTCGCGGACGCGGGTATATATTCCGTCGCCGGCGTAATTTGAATATGCTGCAGTGTTGATTTTCAAAGCGACCCGAAGTGCTGATAGCGTTGATGTGGCCCCGCGCGTTACAGAAAAGTGCTTCGCCTCTAATGTTATTCATGTTGTTGGAACATTATATAATCCTTATGCTCTGCCTGTAATGAGATGCGGGGGTCTTAATTTTGCTTTAATTTCGACTAATGCAGGCCAGTTTTGCGAAAATACGCGGAAAGTTAACATCTGAATTTTTAGTCACAAAATTCGGCATAAAGTGGTTAGAACTACTTAAGTCTGAAATTAAGCATTCGTAACTTCGTCCGCTGCCTTGTACCACTAAAAATTTTATATCCTGGTATAAAATCATCGTTTTTAACAGTTTTAGAGTATACTCCAATGCGTACGAGCAGACAGTGCGAATTTTATATGGAGAGTAAAGAGATTTAACTGCAAAATTTTTGGTGCATGCTGCGAAGAACGTTAAGCGCCACTCGACCGTTTCGGAAATACTATTAAAAACAGAAGCAAGTGAAAAAAAATTGCTTTTGCGAGGTTCTAAATTGCAAGCTGAATTGTAAAAAAAAAAAAAAAAAATCAGAGGTAAAAAAGTGCTTTAAATGTACGAACGTTCATAAATTCATAGCTGAAAATTTAATTGCTTTCACAAATAGATAATACGAGAGTACAACGAAAATTTATTAACCAGAACATTTATCATGGGTGTAATAGATTGACAAAATAAAATTGTACATTATCTGCATACGAGTAATCTAACTTGGCGCTGTACATAAACAATGGAAAATATAGATCAATTAAATATTTATTCAGCAATAAAGGTGGGCCGTTCGCTTCACTTTTCATCTGCTTATCTCCTTCTCCGTGCCATAGACTTTTTAGAAATTTTTAAAACGATAATACACTTGCTCCAATAAGTCCTCGAAAAGATCGTTGCATTTTTTAGCGCAATACGACTGTGCACTTACGCGCAGTGTGCCTCGAAAGAAATATCTCTATCGTCTTCCCAGCTCTTCAACTGCAAATCATTCGCGCACTCGAGAAGCTTAGAAGGAAGTCGATACGCGTTTAATCCCAGCAAAAGCCTCTCCCAAAAAGCAGCTCCACAGCGATCGAACCGCGCCGTCAACGAGAGCCGACTCCGAGCGCACTTTCTTAATCCGTCAATCCGGCCAAAAGCCATCGGGGCGGCTCGCAAAAGCTGTCCACTTAGTCGCGGCTCGGTAGGCAGTCCGAGGAAATTCCTGCGGGTGCCGCGGCGCTCGCGCCGGCAACCTGTGGAGGGCGCGCCTTTAGAGCGCATGCTCCGGCTACCGTTCCGTCTGCTCTCTGCGGGCTCTGTCTCTGGATTTCGCCGCGCGACACCGCAGGCAGCCGCCGACGCTCTCCGTGTCGAGAGAGAGAGAGAGAGACCCGCGCGCGAGTTCAGTGCCGTGTGGATGTATACGTCCGAAGGACCGAATTTCGGCTGGATTTGTTCTCCCGCAGCTCGAGGTGCGTTTTCAATTCGTTTTTTATGCTATTGTATTGAATGGGGGGCCCCGGGAAGGGAGGTTTATTGCCGTGGGGTTTGACTGCGTTCCGAGGAATTTGAGGAAAGTTTTATTAGTTCCAGGGATTTTGGAGGAAATGCGAGGTTCTGAGTTATTTCCTGGAAGAGGTTTTGGGGTAATTCGAGGTAGTATTTTCTGGCGATAATGAGGGCGAACTTTTAACGGGTGAAATGTTTTGAAAGTATTGTGAATTAAAGTTTGGTGATTTTCATTAATTAAGTAGATTTAATTACGTTGATTTTTCAGATATACCATGACTGAAAGTCAGTTTTGCTTTAGTTATTTAATTATGATTAAAATTTTTTCTTCGTTGTTTAAGCTTGAGGAAAATTTTTAATAAAATCCTTTACGGGAAAGATTGTGCGGTTTGAGCATAAAGTGAATATGTACAAAAAACTTCTGAGAAAGCTTTTTATTAAACATTTATAAATAAGAAAAAAATGTTTTCTAAAGAATCGGAGAAATTTAATTTTGTACGCATTAAATTTTGCGTATAAAATTAAATAAGTACAATATAGGATAAACTGGTAGGTCTTAATTGAATTTTGAATTGATCAAACCGTCGGTTTAGTATAATTGTTTGTGTTTACTTTTTCTCCTTGGACAGCTAAACTGTTATAAGCAGCATAATTATTAATTTGCCAGGGTCTTTGGTCAACAGAATAAAGTTGTACAAAAATACGATTGTTTCTCGATAAAAGTAAAAATTAACGTTTATCTAAAACAAGTTTGTATATAAAAAATCGTTCAAAGTTGCTAAAACTCTCGAATATAAATTACAACATAATCAATATCAAATCGTACTTGTATAAGTTTTAGTCCCAATCATTCTTACGTTAAAGTAAAAATGTTTAGCTGCCTTGTAAGGAAACTTTTTTCAATTTTCTTTTTAACATGTTCCCGTAAGCTTGTATGAAATAATAAGCTTGTCAATATCCTTGTAGATACGCTACAGTTGTGCCTTGCACAGGTGGTTTCTACGTTCCAGAAGGGGAATCAATCCCCTCAAATACGCGGAAACCTGTCGCTTCCTTCTTTTGAAATTTTTTTTTTTTTTTTTTAAACACAAACTAATTAAAAACACTTTAAATAACTAATAAAAAGTTCCAAGAAGCTATTCAACTTTAAAAGTCGCTGAGAAAACAGTTCTATTGTTTAAATCTTTCATTAACACTGCAGTTTTTTTAGAGCGGCATTAAAGCGATATTTTTATTCGGAACTCTTTTGAATAAAGTCGAGGATTTCCCTCCTTTTACGAAACTCTGAACGTAAAGCATCCCTCCAACCGCTATTCTTAAACGAATGCAAACGGCTCTTTACGCCGTTAGATCAATTTCCAAATTAAACGCCCGAGCCGCGCGCTAAAATCGCACTATCCCCCCGGAACGCGCCCAGAAACTTTTATTCAAAATCCACGATGAGAACCAACGGCCGTGAATGTATAAGAATACCCGTAATTTTTGTTCCAGCTGAATTAAAGGCCGTCTCCCCCGTCGTGCTGCAGGCCGAGGGACCGTAAGTAGCAGCGATCTGCCGGCGCCATTTCTATGGAAATCAGTGGAATCGATATACGCGAATCTTCGTAATGAGAAAAAAGAGTTGCTGAGAAAACGCCCGACGCCGCGACGACGACGGGTTCACGGGAGATTTCGACCGGCGAGTACCGAAGAATACTCGCCCTTGAGCTTGAAAGCTCCCCGATGATCCGGTCGAAGTGTTGATCGCGCGAGTTGGTGCACGAATATACGGTAAACAATATAGATCGATGAACGATTCAGTGTTACGCTATTAGTGGCAGTTAGTGTGATAAAACAGCAGAGATTACCACGCAGTATTAACCATGACGAACATTACGAAGACGACGACGATCGACTCGATGCTGCCGGACTCGGTGATCTGCCCGGATCTACCCGACGGCGAGGGATCCTTCGCCGGACCAAGCTGTGCTCCGATCAGTGACACTCTGC
>UCOL01004928.1:0-13070 GCA_900474335.1 Ormyrus nitidulus
CATATGTATGATGCTAATCCCATGTTAAATTAATTGATTAATTTTAATAATTAATATCTCTGAAAATAAATGGTCAATCGTGTTCAAATTTTGTGAGTTTGTTCGTGTATTTGCAATTAACATTATAAAAAATTTGTATTATTGTGGTATTACTTTTATATCACTAAGGACCCTCCTTAAAAGCTTGTATCAGTATTCAAGTAGTATCAGCATCATTACTAAATCAAAAACTTGATAATGCTTTACTCTCCAATAAGAGCAAGCTTGTTATAGTCAGGTGCATGATGTGCAAGCCAGCATAACTAGTCTAAGAGAGCAAAGAGAGTTTTCGTAGCCAATGGAGGTCCAGTAGGACCCCAAAGGTTTCTAGACGTATTTTGATCTGCTGATTACGAATTTCGAGGGTGTTTAATCATAAGTTGTAAATTTAAAAGTTATTAACGATTTAAATTGTTTAAAAAGCCGTAGAAACAATGCGTTATAAAAAAATCATCTTTTGACTTAATAGATTTGTTTCATATTTACGTACAAATTCACTCGACTTTTCAGAATTCAAAAATATTATTTAGAAGCCGAGTTATTGCATATTTCGTAATTATTAGTTGCGATTTAACCCTTTCAGACCCAATGTACATTGAAATGTACATACAGGGAAAACTGAAAAAAATTTAAATCGGAGGATTGAAACAATCTGCAATTTAAAATAATCTTTCTAAATAATTGTGCTAATCATTAGAGATGTATTTATACACTTATATTTGTAAGTATGCGTGTATATGCGTAGCTATATATAAATATATATAAAAAAAAATCGTTTTTTTACCACTTAAATCTTATATTTAGACCATAACAAATCAAAATATACTTTAAAAAATATATCACGGCTACATTTAATTCAGTTCTGAAAGGGTTAATAAGATTTAAAAACATTTCCTAAAAAATATGAAGTAAGCGTGCATGATAATTACATGTTTTTAAATCTAATATAAACAACTATTTCAATAAGTTTTTTAAATAAAATTAATTTCTTACATAAAAAAGAGGCACGATAAAAATCTGCAGGCATTCATACCGACTTGCTGTTGCGCACTTGATGCGGTTCCACGGTACGAATTCGTGCACTTAAATCGTTACTTCAAACGAACTAACAGTAAAAATTAGACTTAATATATATATGAAATGGTTCCTTTTTAAACAAGGAATAATTTCGTATATTTTTTATTAATCATTTATAAAAAAACATGATCAAATTCGCTAATAAACCAAAAAAAAGTTCGGTTTTCACTATTTTTTGTTTATTTCTAGCTTTATACATTTTTATTTTCAATGTTTTATACCAATATTAATGAATGTATCGTTAGAGGAGCCCTTGATCTTTAAACTAAGACATTGTAACCCTAAAAATATGAAATAGAACCGAAATTATACGACAAATTGTACGTACGGAGGTGAGTTTTGCAACTAATAATTACGAAATATGCAATAACTCGGCTTCTAAACAATATTTTTGAATTCTGAAAAATCTATCAAGTTAAAAGATAATTTTTTTATAACGCCTTGTTTCAACGGCTTTTTAAATAGAATCAAAAAATAAAAAAAATTATTTTTGGAACTTTTTTCAGTATATAACCCCCTTAAGTTTCCGATCATCTCTTTAAGGGAGGATGAAAATCTTTCAAGCTTGAAAAACCAATAAAATATAAGTTCTGCATGCTTTTTTTAACCTTTAGAGGACCGGGATGACGCCTTGAGGCGTCATGTCCCGACTCGCCAAAAACTTGGCCTTAGTTTAGTCTTTTGTGCATGATCCAAACTCACTTTTTAATAGAAAAAATGGGCTTTTTAAATTTCTCAAATCCCGGTCCTTTAAAGGTTAAAAGATGGAGTCCTCTCTTATAAGTAATAAAATAAGTTGATTACTAAAACTGCTATATAATAATGACTTTATTCTAGACGCTTATACTGAAGCCATTAGTGAAATGAAACTACCTAACATAGAAGATCTGAGCAGTCCAAGAAATGATCAAAAATTAAAAGAAACTAGAAGTAAAAGACACCAAAAGAAATTGGACGATTCTTTTGATGACAGAAGTCAACAAAAAAATAAAAAAACTAAAATTCAGGAAGAGTCTGAAGATGATTCTGATTCTTCACTTAATTTAACAGAAAATCGAAATCCTCCATTTCCTACTATAACAACAGCTTCAAGTAGTTTAAATATTTTTAGAAGTGAAAACAGCGATGTAGACATAGAGAATGATTCATTATCAACTTCTATGCATGTGAATGCTGTTTCTAGTACCCCTAAAGTTCCAAAAGAAACCGAAAGACCTGATTTACGAACTGTAAATGATGTTTCTCATCCGAGAATTTCTTCAAATAACGAAGCGCTACTTTTGCAAATTATAGGTAAGTTTAACACCCGGGTAGAAAAAATTTTGGAAAAATGTTGTCACGGAATTTTTAGTACACAATCTACAATATAATAAATTTTCTAACATTTTTATTTTATCGTATTTTCTTCGTAAATTTTCATTTATTTTCGTATTAAAAATAGTACTTGGTGTTTCTAAATTTTACAAAATTTAAATTTTATATTGAAATAGTTGAAAGGTCATATTCCTAATAAGTTTCAAGAAGGAACCCAATGGTGACCTTGGAATTGACCTTGAACTTCAATTTGAAGGTTATTTGAAGGTTGGTTGTGATTTTTTTTCAATTTTATTTAACGGAAAAATGTTGGCTTATCGTGATTATTCTTCTTTTGGGGAATACGACCTTTATCATTTTTTATATCACTTATCTCGTCAGATTTCAAAGAAAACCTGTGATAGCGTACTTTGACCTTTATTTGACCTGTAGGGGTCATTTTAACCTTAGACCTAACACATATCCGAACGTAAAATTTTGCGCTCTTTTCAATTCCGGCATAAAAATTAGTGCTTTCCATTTAAAAAATAAAATTGACCTTCAATTGACCTTGAAATTGAGGTTCAAGGTCACCGTTGGATTTCTCCTTGAAAGTTATCTAGGGTATGACCTTTGTTTTCTTTTATTCCAATAATCCTCGGAAATTTTCAGGGGTTTCCATACTTCTTCCTCAACTTATATTTTATTTCCTCATGCTTTGACTTCAGCCTGGTGCTTCGTAGACCATACTCACCTTTTTATTTACGAATCATAAAACCAGTATAGAAAATGTCTATTTTTTAAAGGAGTGCGCGAACTCGCTTTTTCGTGCTTGATTTGGGTGCGCGAAGTAGCTGTTTCTCGCACTAGTGCGCGAAGTAGGCGCATGCTCAAATCCATTTAGTGCGCGAAGTAGGCGCATGCTCAAATCAATTTACTTCGCGCACGCCGTGCGAGAAACAAACACTCAAACAAACAAACAGGCGCTTATTTATTTATTAATTTTTCACACTCTCTCTTGTTTTTACCACATCTCACTCCTCGTCTTGTCGTCCTCGACTCGTGTGATTGTCATCCTCGCTTCACTTGGACGACAAACTTCACCCGTGCGAAAATCACCCACTTCGCGCACTTGTATCGAAATATATTATTTTATGTGTTAAATGTCGATTTGACCCAACCGCCATAAGGGGAAAAAATCGATACTTTGGAGCTGATTTTCTCAAAAATGATGAATATTTCGGACTTGGCGCAATGAGAACTTTGTTCAGAATGACGAAAGTTACTCTTGTCCAAAATTTCAGCCAATTTGACTGAAACCACTTTTACATATAAAGAGTTATGGGGTCCTTTTTATTAGACTTATTTGTCATTTATTTGTCAAAATGTAGCAAAAGAGTATTTTTCGGCTTCTGGTACCGTGTTAATATATAGATATAGCCTAATATGATTAGATTTACTAATATTTCATAAACCTTTTCTTTTCGTACACGCAAAAAAATGTACGCAAGCACGTATATATTTAACTTAACTTAACCGTACAGAGAGCTTTTTAAAAATCTGTACATGATCAAATGATCTTTATTTCTTTGCAGGAACTCAAGAAAAATTATTACAATTAGCACATACCATTTCTTTGAAACAAGATAAAATTGCACAAAAAATAAAAAGAGTTAATCAAAGTCGGTCATTAAATAATGTGAACTTGTCTGAGGAAGAACTAGGATTTGTCGCTGAATACTTTCCCATTGATTCCAATGAGCAAAATACGAAGAAAAAAATTCTTGTTTTAGAAGAAAAACTTAAAAATCAGAAGTTCTTAAAATCTGTGGTAAATATCTGTTAAAATTTGAATTACTTAAGGAGGTTCAAGCCTTTCATGCGGAAAACGAGGAAAGCGGGGTCCCCTCTCTCCCTGCAAGCGGCGCCCCGTTCACCACGCGCCCCCTCCGCAGCCGACGAACTCGACATTTTGTTTACTTTGTTCCTTAATTCTTTGTCAAATTCCTCGTAAGCGATTCACAGCCGGGCACATTTGATTCCTTGATTATTTTTCTATAAAACTATCGCTGTTTTAACTTTTTCTCTACTTTTTTATCGCGAATTCTTAACCACTCCTTAGTCGAAATATTTCGCAGCCCATAAGAACACTGCGTATTTCATTTCATTAAAGTTTATTGCTATTTTTCTCAATGGGAACCATGGTGAAAAATATTATAAAAAATTATACGTCTTATTTATGATACTTTGAAGTTATATTTATCGATTCTACGTTAATTTCTGCATTTTCACAAGTGTTGAACCTCCTTAATATCGAGGAGTTTTATTTCAAATTTGCTTGAAAAAATAATACATTATACACAAGTACGCATAACAACAGATAATTTTCATGTGAGCCAAATTTGTCGCCAGAATTTACGGAGTTGAAAAATGTTGATTATGTACTTAAAAAACTATTAATTTTTAAATTAAACGAAATTAAAAATATGTAAAATCATATCGTGTAAGGTGGAAATTTTAATACTAAAATATAGATTCAATTGCAGCTTACACTAGCAATTTAATACATTTTTTTATAATCGAAGGTGAATAATTTGGTGAAAGTTGTATTGATTTATTGCATGCAAGCATGAGTATTGACCGAATATAAATATTTTATTACATATTTTTTTAAATATTTTATGAATCGCAACATTGTATTGATGATGTTAGTTTGAAAATTTAATTGGAAGACATCCAATAACCTAATCGATTTATATGCTTAGGATTTTTTACTTAACTGAATTCGACTCTACGATTCATTTAGTTTCATAAAACAAGATTTTTTTTTAAATTTCGTCATTTGCTATATAATTAACATAATTCTTCTGGAATATCCACTGTCATAGATTTAAATTTATTAATTAACATGCGAGTTGTTACAATAAAAGTAAATTAAAGTCCTGCATTAATGATTTATAATAATATCAATTTTTCAGCTAACTCATAAAATTCTGAAATTGCTTAAAATTTTCTGTTCACTCATGTTGAATAGTTTAAAATGATGGCAGATGTGAATTTAATAAGGGGGAAAAATATAATAAAACAGGTGTGTTATTGGATGTCTTCCAAAGCAATTTGATGGTCTTGTAATTCTTTATTATTGTATCGCTCAATATTTTTCGTGGGTTGATCGATAAGTAAGGTAAATTTCCAAGAGATAGTACCACAAACAACTTTCTAGTATACGGTCAGAAATATAAAAAGATTGGAAAAGCGTTGAACGAAGTGCGTAGATGTCAAAGTACGTTATGTTGAAAAATAAAATAGAATTTAGTATAAATATAAAAAGCATTTATATATATATATATATTTTATCTTGCTTATTGAACGACCTACGTATTAGCATTCTAAGCATTATTATTAGTTATGGGCTCCTTTAATTACATTGGCTTCACATTTTAGGTTCGTTACATGACAAGCATAGGTGGGAATGATCCAAATGACAACATCCATAAAATTATAGCATCTATGATTAATGACGATGTACTTGTAAACTATAGTTTCTACGGACGCAAAAAAACAGAAGCAGGCGAAACAAACAAATGTTTTTCAGATTTGTTATTATGTCAATGTATTTATCGTAAGTCTTCTTTTAATATAATTGTAAATAAAAATTTTCCTTTACTTTAAGTAGCCATTCAACGCGATGCATGCGTACATTTCTGTTTTTGAGGTTGTCTTTATTTAATCAAGTTTCAATCACTTTAAATTATACGATATTCATATAATTTCAATGAACCAAATATATAAATTTTTCCCATATTACCTTAATTTAATTAATTCGTTTTAATTTTTCAAACTCAACAAGTTCTTTAAAATCAAACATTACCTAGCTGAAAAATATCACGTGAGATCTCACGTGATATTACGGTTCGTGAGCTGTTAAAATCTCTTACATAGTAAAAAGTCAATTTCTCTACATTGGGAGTCGCCTACTAGGTTGCGCCCCCCAGATAAGTCCAAAAATCTATGTTTCGAAGCGTTTTAGATATTTTTTTTAATTTTAGAAACTTTATACATGAGATGTCACGTAGTTCTCATGTGAGAACTGATGGGAGAACTAACATGATATTTCACGTGACATCTCACATATCTCACATGAGATCTCACGTGAGATTTCATGTATAGTTTCTAAAATTAAAAAAAATATCTAAATTGCTACGAAACATAGATTTTTGGACTTATCTAGGGGGTGGCACAACCTAATAGGCGACTCCCAATATTGAGAAATTGACTTTTTATTATTATAAAGATTTTAACAATTCACGAACCGCAATATCACGTGAGATCTCACGTGAGGAATTGTATCTTAAACTCACGAGATCTCATGTGAGATATCATGCGAGATATCACGTGAGATCTCATGTAAAAATGTTTCATAATGTTTTAGTGAAATATATTAAAACAATACTTCAAAAATATTCTAGTAAGGAACTTTGACACACACACGCGTGTGTGTATGTATGGATGTGTTTGTGTGTAGAAACATTTGATTAGGTCACGAAACCAATTTCAGTCAATTTGACCTAAAGTAAATTTCCATAAGAAATTTGCGGGGTTCTTTATACAACTATATCATTTTTCCAAATATAAATACAATAAATAGTCAAATTCTGTTAATATAGATGCCATAAAAATGACTTATAAAAATGTAACCGACGAAGACATTAAAGGAAGCATTTCATCCTGGTTGGCCTCCTCTAAAACGAGGATTAAACGAAATCAAAGGTTATTTTATTATTTTTTATAATTTATATTAATGTCACAGTATCATAAGACCCTATGCTAAAATAAAAATCCAAAATTCGTATTAATAAAATATTCGTATTAATGAAATTTTAAAATACCTCTTACTGCTTCAAATGAAAATTACTTTTTAAGTCAGTCGGTTTTCGCCCAAAAAAACTTATATGACCAATGGCAGATGGCTGCGACGTCTTCTTAAGCAAGACCACTTTTTTCAAAGAACTTATTGTTTTTGTAACATAAAAAGTATTAAAGAAAATCCTCTTTATGTTAAGTAATCTTTTGTTATAAAATATGACGGAACCATTATATAGTATAAAAATGAATTCCTCAAGAATTCGTTTATAATTACTTATAACAATATAAGCTCAAAATTAGTTTCGGATAGACAGGATATATAAGCTGTTACCATCCGCAGAACAACTTCTACTATGAACATTCGGTCTACCTTTTTCAATATAAAAATTTTAATTAATCTTATAGTTCACATCCCTTTGTAAAGACTGGTCTCTCTTAATATATTGCAAAAAAACCATATATCTCTTGAATATGAGTAACCAATAGAAATATTTTTTTTCAGCAAAACTAATAAGCGAAAAGTTTTCACGCCTTTGCAAATCCGCCTTGATGAAGAAGATGATGAAGATAATTAAAAATTAAAGTTGAATTATTAATACGTTCTATTTTTTGTTAATGTATTTAAATAAGTTTGTTTATTGTATTTAAATATAAATCGTTATGTATAAATATATAAACCTGTGTCTAACTATCTATCAATATCAAAAAATACCAGCATAAGCGTGCTTTATCTTTTTTTTAACAGATGCTGTAAAATTAAAATTTAAAATTATAGCCAATACTTTAAATATTGAAAAGTATCAACCTTTTATATTTTTATTTACACGATATTCATTTTGAGATTAGAAGTTATCATTTTCTCAACAACTAAAAAAGTCTGTATGTCTTCTTTAATATTTTTTTACCTTAAATTCGAGATTAAATAATTAATATTTAAAATTATTTTAGCGCGCCTTACAAAAATATTTTGCTGATTTTTTAAGAAATGAAGCATCTTTTTAAGAAAATCAATCATTAGCCAATCAGACATTAAACCCTGTCATTAGAATCAACAAATCACAAACGTTCTTAAAAGAAAACAATTGAGCGTCTAATTTGATTATGATTGGAGAATGCCCTGTTGAAAAAATCCAGGTGGAATTCCAGCTAGAATTCCAGCTGGAAACGCCACGATCTTTCAGCTGAAATTCCAGTTGGATTCAAAGTCAATTCAGCTCGATTTCAGGGTATAAAACGTACATTATTATACTAAAATTTTAGTTCGAGGAAGGTAAGTGCCAATGAATTGACAGCAGGTTTTTTATTTTTTCCAATTTGTAACTTAGAAAAGTTTCCAGAGCATTTCCTGTAAACTTGCTTCTGAGTTTTCCTGGATCATTGACAATTAGCTTTACAATATAATAGATTTCTACAAAGTTTGTTTAATAAAACATTCAGAATTTTGTAACCTGCATCAAAGTTTCTTTAAGCGTCTAGATACCTGTAATGTAAGGTCCCTCAATTGTTTTGATATCCGTGACAACATTTCCTGCAAAATGTTTAAAAAATTATTTTATGTGACTACACATTTTACCCTACAAAGATTTATTTTGTGCAGCTTTCATGAAATATTTTTACAGCTCTAATGAAAACATTACCGAAATATTTTTTTAAATATTTTAGAGGGAATGTTGTCGCGGATATCAAAACATTTAAAGGAACCTTTTGATGAAAGGTTTCGAAATGATTGAAAGACACTTTAATACAAGTGTACAAGAAATGTTCATGATACTTTTCTTAAAACCTTTCAGAATCCTTTCACTGACATGTTCCTAAATGATACAAAAAAACTTTTAAAAACTTTTCTATAAAACCTTTCAGAATTCTTTCACTGAAATATTTTTAAAAAGATTTCAAAAATTTTTCTGCAAGATTACGCAGAATATTATGAAAAGGTTACAAAAAATATTGCAGAAACCTTTCACTGAAAGGTTTCTAAAAGATTTCACGAACCTTCGTTACAAGATTACACAGAATATTAAAAGGTTACGAAAAATATTGCAGAAGCCTTTCAGTGAAAGGTTTTTGAAAGGTTTCAAGAAATTTTTCCGCAAGCTTACACGAATTATTCATACAACTTTGCAAGAAATCTTTTGAAAATTCTTCATGTAACATTTCATCAAGACAAGTTGCGCGGTCATAAAAACATTGCTAAAAGTTTTCAGAAAATACTACAGACTGGTTACAAAAAATCTTGCAGAAACCTTTCATAAAAGGTTTGTGAAAGGTTTCAACACACTTTTCAAAAAGCTTACACGAATAGTTCATAAAACTTTTCAGGAAACCTTTTGAAAACTTCATGAAACATTTCGTCAATCCAAGTGACGCGGACATATAAACATTGCCGGAAACTTTCACTGAAAGGCTGCTGCAAGGTTTTGGAAAACTTTGCTAAAAATTTTCAGAAAACACTACAAACAGGTTACAACAAATCTTGCAGGAACCTGTCATGAAAGGTTTTTGAAAGATTTCAGGAAACGTTTCCACAAGCTTACACGAATTGTTCATAAAACATTTCAGGAAACCTTTTGAAAACTCTTCATGAAACATTTCGTCAAGCCAAGTGACGCGGACATATAAACGTTGCTGAAACTTTTCCTGAAAGTTTTCTGCAAGGTTTCAAGCTTTCACTGAAACCTTGCAGGAACATTGCAGCAACCTTTCATGCTGTGTGGGTCGGGAATGATAACTTAGTTGCCTCTAAAAAATAATTTTATAAATATATTATCCATAAATTTATTAAATTAAAAAATTGTTTTTTATACTAAAATTACACAGGACTACACAAAAAATGAGTGTAAGGTTCCTTTAACCAGATCAAGTTGATTATATGTTTTTTGGGTCACTGAAACCGAATCCGAAATCTGTTTTGTCCGATCACGTCAGCATTTTTTCTAACCTCAAAAAATAGCTTGAAACTATAAAACCCAACAATATAAACCGTTAAACCATATAACCCTATACTTTCATAACTCAATAACCTTGAGATCAATAACCTATAACTCTAAAACTCATAACCTTAAATCTCATAAATGTCAAATTCCAATAAACTACAATCCCAAAATGCAATAGAAAAAACAAAAAACACGTGAAACTGAAATCTCAATCCTGGAGAGTTTTAACTTTATAATTTTGCATATCCATCATTTTTTAAGCATAAACCTCATAAACCCCATAACTCTAAAGTCCCATAACTCTATAATTCCAACAGCCTGTAATGCCAATAATCCAAAACCTCATAACCCTATAAACCGAAAATCTCGTAACCGGACAACTCATAAATGTGACAAAAAAATACTTTGAGGTCGATAGTAGACAGTACACAGTAGGTGGATTACCAACAGGAGTCTGCCATATGTTGGCAGACTACTATTGGCTTTTGAAGAGGGACACGTCAAACCCACACAAAAGAAAAGCACTACGAAGGTTACTTACAAATAAACGAACATGCTATCACTGTAAAACTAAAACACTTGAAATGAGTACTTAAAATGTTGTAAAGCTCTTTGAAAATCGTGAGAGGCGAAGGGACTCACGTACATCAAGCACCCCGAATCCTGAGAGGCAAGGGTACTCACGTAGATCAAGCACCCCAAAGGGAATAGAAGCCTGCTATGTCCGTTGTTCCTTAATATCACTAAATATAGGTTATTACAATGGAGGAAATCTTGACCTTATTGAGTATTTAAATTATAGTTTTGGAGACCCTAACTAAGAGAGACCCTAACTTTATAAGAAATAAGATTAAATTCCGGTTCAAACTTTCTATAAAACAAGAATTAGGTCTCGAACATAAGTTTTTATTGTAGCTTTCTAAAATTAGGCTTTTGAACGCTCACTTGTAAGTATTTTTATCATCATGGTTATGGGGCTAAAAGGCCATGAAATTTCTGATTTATAGGGTTTGGGATGTAGCAGTATGGAATTTTCAGGTATTATATTGTACGGAGTTATAGGGATGTGAACTTATGATAATAAATTGTACATGAGTCGGAATTATATTGTGCAATTTTCTTACGTTACATTTCAGGATTATGGAGTTTATGGATTATGAGGTTATGAAGAAATGGAGGTATAGAATTATGAAGTTAAAACTCTTCGAAATTAAGGTTTAAGTTTAGCGTATAAGTTTTTTATTTTTTTTTGCTCATTTTGTGTTTGCAGTTTATTGGGATTTGAGATTTATGAGTTTTGAGATTATATATTATCAGGTTATAAGTTTTAGAATTATAGGTTATCGATCTTAAGGCTATTGAGTTATGAAAGTGTAGGGTTATGTAGTTTAAAGGTTGATATTACTGGGGTTTTATAGTTTCAAGCTGTTTCTTGAGGTTAGAAAAAATGCTGACGTAATAGAGCAAAACAGGTTTCGGATTCGGTTTCAGCGACCCAAAAAACATATAATCCACTCGATATGGTTCAAGGAATCCTGTACTCATTTTTTTTTGTGGTCCGGTGTTATCAGTCGCACACGAAAAGATGTGTAGAAAAAATCGTACTGCGACATAGAAATATCGGATTGATGATAATAAAATGGTTCCGTATTGCACCGTACAATTTTCGCCCCACACTTCTTTCCGTGCAGCATTTCTTGTAACCATACTATCAAAAACTTACGGTAAATGCAAGTGCAGATTTTTAAGGTCGAAAAACATTTGTTTTTATTTCCAGTAGATTTTGACTTTCGTCCAAGAAAACTGTAATTTTGGAGCACTTCATCTTTGAAAATTTTAGGGAATAAATTATATATCAGATCGTGAGCATTGCTTCCTCCAGTGCTTTGCATATAGTTTATCTGAAACGGTAAATTACAATTTTTTGTAAAATTAAATATAAAAGAGTGCATTACGATACAATGCCTATAAATGGTTCATTATGGGACGGCATGAAGTTAGCTCGGCCGCCAAGTCACGCCGTCCGATGATCCACTTATAGATATCTTTTTATCGAGAAGATTCTACAAAAATTGAGGGTTGTTATGATATAGTTTCTTGTTTGCAATGTATTTATAACTACATATTGAATAGCCAGAAATATAATAAATAAAACTTTTAAAACCTTAAACCTAAAACTCAATCTTTAAAACTTTAACTTTTAAACCCTGAACCTTTAAACTCTCAACCCTGAAACTCTCAAGCTTAAACCTTCAACCTTAAACTTTGAACCCTTAAATTCTTAACCCTTTGAAGCACGGTGGTACATACTTTGTATCACCTTTCTTACTAGGTATTTTTGTTCGTAAAACTTTTAATTATTGTTATTTATAGGTGGTTGTAGACTTTTCTGATACTAAGATGTTTCCCTTAAATACTACTGAACGTAAATTGTTATTTTATTTGTTGTTAAATTGTTATAAATAAACAAACACCAAGAAACTACATTTCTTTAGAAATACACAATTTCCCTGCTTATTTATGATTGGATTTTCATAAAAATTCATGCCTAATGGTTTTCGAGGTCGCTGAATACGAATCTGCATTTAAAATTTTTAAAATCCAAGATGGCGAAAATAATAACTCGAGGGTTTTCGCGGTAGTTTAATAGAATTTTAATTTTTTTTAAATTCAATATAGCTAATATTGCATACACATGTAAAACACCTATTTTGCTATAAAATAATGTATATATATTATTTTTCCCCCCGTCATTTTCAAATCGCCACTGTGGAATAAAATCGAAATTCTATTACCTTAAGGAGTCTTCGACGTTTTTGAATAAAATCACGCACATTTCTAAAACTCGACAATAGTGTAAAT
>UCOL01004929.1:0-13070 GCA_900474335.1 Ormyrus nitidulus
TAATTTCTCGTCGCGCGAGCCTCGGCAATACTTTTGTCTTGCCGACTAGAAATTTCTAATTTTAAAATTTAAGATTTTAAAATTTTGTTTGTGCGTGGCAAAACGCCACGTCACAAACGAATGAACTAACACCTTTTTTGCAAAAATATTTTTGGTTTAATGCACAATAACTAATGCATTAATAACACAGGGTTGAGTACTTTGCTTTCTTCTGGTATTCTGGTTTATGTTATTTTAATATTATTTCATTATTTTCGGTGTAAAATAATTTGGTGTTAACAATCATAACATTTGTGCAACCATTTATATTATTGTTCGATATTTATGTTAATTCAACTGTAACCGATACTCAAGCCACTATTGTTTACGATTATTATCGTTATTAATTGTGGGTAATAATAATTATGAAGCATTGGTTTGTAGAATCGGCGTATTGTGTATTAAAAACGCAATTACTTCATAATTCATTAGACAAACTTTGAACCCTAAAACTACCACAAGACTCTACCGAACGGAGTGATATTGATCACAATAACGTGTCGGTGGTAATAACAATGAATTTCACAGTCTACCTTCGTTTTAATAACAGGCGACTGTTCCACTGAAGTATTAAAAAGAAAACGAGCTGGTAATTAAACCTCTTCGTAATTTATGGTGTATAACTATGAATTAGTACAAATTTATCGGAACTTTATAAATTCACCAGCGAAAGCAGCCTTTTTCGACAAGAAATAAATTCGTAGCTAATAAGGTACATGTTCTAAAATGATGCTAGAAATGCGCGAATCGATATTTAATTTACTTTTCAATAAAAAATTCTAATGCTTTTTCAATTTATTAATGTAATCGAAAAATTGATGTTTAAATTACATCGTCGCAAGGTTTCGCTGAAAAAATTAAATTTACGACGTGAAAGCTTCACTGCATCAATTGAAATAAAATACACTGGTCGACATCAAGTTTCTTTCCCTAAAAACTCGTCTCACTCTTCAAAAAAAAAAAGGATCATTCGAACATTGCCGATGCCCGATATTTAAAAATACAGAAACCTTGACTTCTAAAAACTTACTAAATAATCGTATTAGTCATTCGAACCCGCAGTACTCCAACAAAACCCCTTAATCCCGAACAAAACCAAGCCGAAAACGCAGGGCAAAATCCTCGGGACAATTCGGAGTCCTCGCGCACCTTTGTTTAGCGGGCAGCAACAGCGGCGACTCATTAATCCCCCCCACTTTTGTCGTCGGCGAATAAATCAAGTCGCCAGACTTACGTGTCGTCCGCCGCCGGCGACTGACGTAATCAGCAAGAGCGTTGACTTTGAAATTTTGGCTTTCGTGCTTTTTTCGACCGGCGTGCAGAGCTCTTTGCTGGGGTTCAGCGCGGAATCCGAGAGCTTTTTAGGCGCCGCGCGCTATCTGCTCGTCGGGGTGAACGAACGGATTATGGCATGTTGATTGGTCGAGGCTTTTGCTTTCTTCGAAGGAAGAGGTGAAGAGGCGCAGCAGTCGATAATTAGTGGCGCTTAAGGCTGAATATTTTATCGAGTTTTGTGTATAGTTGAATTTTGAAGGATAGAAATTTTCATTTTACTTGGATTTTTAGTAAATTTAGATTGCACATTAGGTACTGTCAAATAATATTTTGTTAAGAAAAGAAATGAGCAAAATCTTATTGTATCAAGGTTTAGTAAATTTGTAACTCACTTTTTCATCAGTCATCTCATTTCAGATTACAATTTATTCCATGCCGTAAATAAATGCTGCTATAATATTAAATACGAAATATTGTTAGTTATATTCTGCATAGACAGTCCTTTTGTCCGCGATGCTCGACCAACGTACTTCCCCGCTTCTCAACCGTGCTCGCTCAAAAATTCTCCCGCCGAAGCTTTCCGACCGAAGGTATATATAGGCAGAGCTGCGAGTCTCACATAAAACGTAATTGAACCACGGATCGACGTTTAATTTTCAATCTGGCGAAGACTAATGACGATCGACGGCGCGCGGCCCCGAAACGCCATCCCACTTAGCCGGATTAATTCTAACTCCCCCCCTCCCGGCCCCTCGGAGCGCCTACTTAGTAAAACAAACAGAATTCATCGGGGCATTTGCATAACAAACAGCGCGGCCGCGCGGCCGCCCGAAATTAAAACACAATCCGTCGATACACACACACACACACCTTTCGCACGCCGCTCACCCCCTTATCGCGCCTAGCGTAGCCGCCGCCGCCGCCTCTCTTTTCCAATTACCGAGCTTTTGCGAGAGCGCGCGATCGCTTCATCTGAATAATCGCGGCCGGGAATCTGCGTTCTCTTTTTTTTTTCGAGCTTACAGGTGATTGCAGTGTTTCTGGTTTCTTTGAGAGGCGATGCACAGAGTTGTAGGGACAAATTGTTAAATGAGTATAAGTTTTGCGATTATTATAATATTGATCCGTTAGATAATCAAATAAATATAGGGATATTGGTTAGTTTCGTCTTAAATATATAGTTATTGATTGAAACGATATTTAAACGGAGCAAGCGATTTGTCGCTTCGATAACTTTTTTGGTCGATAATTTTCTTTGTGCTTCATTTGAATAAAGTTATTTTTATTGTCAAATATGGGTCGATTAAATTATTCCCTAATTATTGATTGAGTTATTTATAAAAATAACAGCTAGAATGTATTCGATGCGTCCAACTTTTTGGCATTTTAAAGAGTTCATTTATTTTTGCAATCGCGTCGAATGTATGTTGTAACGTTATGAAAAATTCTCAAAAAATTTTATTTTAAATTAGTAAGTAAGTGAAACTCTAATTTAATAATCTTCGTACCTATAATATTAGTTTCAAATCAAAACCTGCTTCGCGACTGCCGGCCCCGCTGACTAATCAAACGAATCAATTCCTATACTTTACATCAACGCCAATCTCGTTGAACCAAACTCCAAATCGCCGCATAACAAATGCAGCAATCCCAAAAAATCCCGGCTCGTTCCTCCGTCCTCCGGGCGAAAAGCCCGTACACCGCTAACCCACATATCACGGCAGTCCTATAGTCAACAAAAACAACAGAACAAAAAAAAAAAGCAGAAAAAATCCCCATACGTTTCCATTAACCAGCGGAGGCATAAAAAAAGGGGAGGGGTGGAAAAAAGGGGGCGATAGCTATCGCAGGATCGCGCGGCGGGTCAGTGCACCCGCGCATCGATAATAACGCCTACGTCCGGGCGGCCCGTTATATATACCCGCTCGCGCGGGAGATCGAACGCGAAGATGCGAGCTGCGGCGGCGGCAGCGAGCGATGAAAGCCGCGATGTGGCACACGTATTCGGGACGCGCCAGTAGTAAAATTCCCGCGACGAGATGGCCTCGATGCTGCTCCTGCTGCTGCTGCTGCTGCTGCTGCTGCGAGCGAGGAATTGTCGACTCTGGGCTCTGGCTGCGCGGAAGCCTGTTTTCGCGGATTTTTAGGGGAGCTGCGGTAGCGGCTGTTTGCAGGTGATGAGCGAATTCGCGGCCGAGGACTTTTTGGGGAGGTCTGGATGCTGAGATTTTCTTGCTCAAGTATCGACTTTGGGGGAATAATTTGCTGGGTGAAGAAAATATTATCCTTGCTGGAAGAGGAGTGAATTTAAATTCTACTTTTTGTTGAGTGAAGGACCTTTAATTGATGTTTTTATACAGAGCTTGCAATTTTTTTGAAGATTTAAGGCGCCGGGAAAATGATTTTTTAAATAGAGTTTGTGATAATTTGTTGTCATTAATTAGAATTTGAAGAATGTCGAGAGGATTTATGAGAAACTCTCCTCAACAGCAGATTTAACTAATAATGATGAAAAGTAGACTTTGTTTTAAAACAATTAAATACGTTACAATTTTGATTATTAATATTTCATTTTAAACTCGTCAGCATTTCTCTCAGTTTAATAACATAATTTGTATGTTGAATGGAATTACAGATTTACATATACATAGATTTGATTGATTTAGCCACCGAAACGCATAAACGTTCGCATTTCGATATGTATAAGAACTGCTAGCAAATTTTTAACGAGTTTATTACTGCGTTATTTTTAGAAGATTCAGTTACTTTATTTATTTGTAATTTATCGATATTTTCGTCTATATTCATAAATTTTTAAGTTTCTCATATAATAAATAAAGTCCGACGCGTTTGAATATCTGATTTTCTCTGAATATGAATTATTGATTGAGCTGTGCATTAATTGGTTCCAACCGCGAAGAATATGAACCTTATTTTTTATTCAAGACTGTTGCGCGACAAATGGGAAAATTCTGTTGGTGTATCCTTCTAAATAATTTATGGCAGTTTTCCTAACAAAAAGATATTTTAATCGAATTGAACATTACCTGAAATTTCTTATAATTATTATTTGATTATTTTAAAAGAATAAATAAAGTTTTTTAAAAGTGAAATATGAATTTGACCTTGGATTATTTTTAAAGTAACCGTCTGACTTTTTTAATTTTGCAGTAGAAAATTCTTTATCAGGAATCAGTTGTTTCTTTGTACAAACATTTTTTGATAATTTCCATGAAAACTATATAACTGATTTCTCTCGAAGTAGATACGAACTCTTTAAAAAAATGCCTTTCAATAAGCAATAACAAAATACTTTTCAAACATATTAACAATTTTCTTGTTCACCCGAAATATTCACATTCCCTGTAAGCTTCGTCATAAAATCGAAGGTAAAAATTCATGTATATAAAGGTAAAAAAGGTCGATGCGAGCTATTATGACAAAAGGCAGATAATAGAGAGAGAGAGAGAGAGAGAGAGAGAGAGCGACGTTCCATTATGCGCTCGGACGAATAAAATCCGAATCCGAATCTCTCGGCCTTTGTCGCGAATCTTAATGCATCGGGTTCCATTTTAAGTGCGCCAGTTTTGCACGACTCCGATATTGCCGATGAGCCACTTCGCGACTCTTTTATTTTTCGGACACAAACGACCTTTTCGCGTCGTTGGATTCGACTTTCACGGAGATGACGGACGGTCGACTTATGTTTTATAAACAGCGTGATTGAGAAGCAACTTGTTCATTATACGGTTATGTAGGAGGTTTACGTTGACAGTGTGGAAATTTGCTGCAAATATTGAAATTTCCGGTTAAAAAGCAGTATTTAAGTTTTTAGTTTGAAAAAACAGTTCAGAGAGATAGTGATTGTATCGACATTTTATGCCGGGTCAATCTCGAGAGCAATCGAAGCATTTTAAAATTTTTGGAGTGAAAATGTAAAAATGTAAAAATGTAAATGTAAGGAGTGAATGCAAAAATCAGCCTTTAGTCAACCCTTGTTCAGCCTTTATTCAGCCGTTATTCAGCCTTTAGACAGTCCTTGTTCAGCCTTTAGTCAGCCCTTATACAGCCTTTAGTCAGTATTTAGTCAGCCCTTGTTCAGCATTTAGGCAGCCTTTAATCAGCCCTTGTTTAGCCTTTAGTCAGCCCTTGTTCAGCCTTTAGGCAACCTTGCTGACTGATATATCCATACAGACTTCTGTTGCTTTTTTTAAGATATCTGAATACTATCTTTTAGATAACTCTGTGCTTGCTGGGTAAAGGCTGAACAAGGGCTGACTAAAGGCTGCCTAAATGCTGAACAAGGGCTGAACAAGGGCTGCCAAAGGGCTGAATAAAGGTTGAAAAAGGGCTTAGTAAAGGCTGAACAAGGGTTGACTAAAGGCTGATTTAGAAAGAATTTAGGAAACAAGCAATTGATATAATAGTATATTACACACCTAGGGACGACAAGTTTTGACAAGTGTCTTTCTCAAAGTCCTTCGGGAAAAAAAGACTTTGTTAAAAAGCCTTCGGCGGAGCTTACCGAGGTCTCTTTAACAGTCTTTTTATCAAAGTCTTTTTTCCCCTTTTCCCGTTGAAAATTTGTCTGCTACAATAAAATACAAAAAATTGTAATGTAATCATTAAAATATCAGAAGGATTGTTTTTCAGTGTAATTTGAAAACAAATAAAATAATCTGTAAAAAAGATAAATAATTTACCGCTGGCAATTTGTATACAAAAGTGTTTTTATTTTATTTTGCGTAATTTCAATAATTATTTCATTTCTTACGCGAGCAAGCTTATAAATAAATTATGTGCTCTGCGAAGTTGAAACACATTGTGTGTGAGCCTAATTGCATTAAGCAATTATTTGCCAATTACAACGCTTTTCTTACGTTTTTCGTACGCAATGAAGAAATAAGAAATTACCATTTAAATTGTTACTCAACGCTCAGAAACGAAACGAATTCCAGGCCTCCTATTCTGAAGAGCTAAACCTCCGGAGAAAATGGCGCTTTCCTCGGATATATCGATAGAATATCCCAGGCTGGGCAAGTGGTATCGCGCGTTATGCGTCAGACGTCTCTCTCGGAGCTGAGCGCCGTGCAGTTTTATTATCCGTGACTTATGCCCTTCCTTCGCTCTCTCCCTCTCTCTTTCTCGCCTCTTATCTCCATTGTTCTCGTAAACTCTGGCGGCGGTTCTTGACAAATGCAATCTCGTTATGAAAGGAAGACGCTGCATTCAGTCGGCGGTAAAGTACTGCGCCGCGAGTTTATCTGGCGGACGGAGCGTATATCTGGCCTGTGCTAGAAAAATGTGGAGTATGCCAATGGGTACCGCGGCGCGGCGTGCTATTTCTCCGTTCTGGAAATAAATCTTTGATAGAGCTGCAGTAGCTTTTTCGAAATATTGCCCCGCCGATGATTCTGTTTATGAGAATTGAGAGAACGTTTTTTTTTTTTTTTTTGAAAAATAAACGATTTTGTTGGAATGAAACTTTTAATAGAAAGGCAACTCGGACGTATCCGCGAGTAATTAGATGCGCGAAGTAATGGCCATTCTATGCCTCCTTTCTCCTCTCGTCCATCGCGAAGTCAAAGTGCGTCGTCCCTGAAGGAACGAGTTCATTGTCTCTCGAGGGCTCGCAAGAAAGAAAGAGAGGGAGAGAGAGAGAGAGGGGGGGGGAGAGAGACAAAGAACTAAGCGGACGAGTCGTAATATATTCCTTCGCACATCTATAATACAGAATCAACCAGTAGGTACTCGTAGTATAGATGTCGGCAGAGGTCAACGCATCTGTCTGACGAGGAGATATTCGGGGGCTTATCGTCAAGTGGCCTGTTGCCTGTCTCTTTCGACAGTTGAGGAATAAGTTCGTTGGCTCTTTAAATGTTAGTTTTGCGCTAATCAGCGAGGAGTGCCTTTGGAAAGAGCAGGTTTTTAGAACGTTTTTTCAGTTACTCTCTGACGTCTGACCTCTGATAGAACATTTAGATAGAGTAAAATGTTCAGGTATCAATTCACCTTAAAGAAGATGTCTTAATGAATATAGATGGTGTGCTTTAATCTTCATTGCTCGAAAAGATTGCACTATACGAAAATTAATACTCTGACGCGAGCTGATAAAGAATAATTAATGGGCAATCAATTTTTTTTTTTTTTTAAGACACGCTGTACAGAACTTAATTCAAGTGTTATGTATGAAAACCATTTTTTTAATTTATTGAAATCGGTTAAAAAATTAATCGAAAATGTTTTACTTTTTTCCTTTTAGACAAAGTATCATTTAATCGTGACTAATAATGTTCCCTTATTTCCAAATTGCGAATATAAATAATTCAGTGCGAGAATATAAAGCATATGATATACGTTTTAGTAGTATTTACGTAGCTTTTACCACCTTGAGGGTAAACTTACTTCATCGCTCCCAAAGGTACGATAACAGAAGTTCATTTCTTTATTACCGTAATCACCTGTATTTATGAATCGTTACAAGTTTATAACCAAGTAGTTTGGACTAATAAATTTTCTTTTCAAACTTTCGTACAATTCCACTTTCCTTCGAAGTACCTCATAAATTATTGAAGATTCTCTTAAATCCCCTACGACATCGACGCCCGTCAAAGACCCTCAAAATCTTCCATTTACATTTTATAATTCCGCCTACAGTCCCCCCCTCTAATTATAGTCCGTCGTCTCGATTCGTCGAGCAATGAAAATTCACGAAAACAAGGAGGCAATCGAGGCGCACCGCGAAAACACAACCTCCTCCGAATGCGAAAAGACGCGAGCATCACGTGACGCGAGTCAACGGCTCGCGGATCGAAAAATACGCCGCACTCGAGCCCCGAAAAAAGACATCGGTCTCTCCGGTTTCCTCCTGATTCTCAAGGAAACCTGCGGCGGGGAGGAGCGTATTTTTAGAGGAGAGGCAGCAAGGCTACCGGGATGCACCGAATATCTCCTGCGCGATAGCCCGGTTTCTCGTATTTTTCTCCTTATCTCCCGCTCTCTCCTTCGTTTCCAGTAATTAAAATATTAGCCTTCTTGTTTGCGCTCAGATAAAGCTTATCGTCAAAATTAATGGTAGACTTTGAAAAAATTTTCAAGGGTAATTCGTTATTAATTCAGTCGTCACTCTGTAAAGTACACACGGCAATTTATTAAACGATTTGAGAAGTAAAGTGCATATACATTTCGTCGACGCAGCTCTCGTTCAATTTCGTTATGCAAACGGCCTGTGCGCAAATTCGTTACAATAAAGTCCCGACGTGTTTCGCCACTTTTCTTTATCGCGCGTCGCGATAACGCGTCCGTTAAAAATAATTAATTTTTTAATCTACTTTTGCGGGCTCGAGATATTTCTGCATTTTTGAGGTCGCGCGCCGTGAAACGTTATTTTCAAAAGAATCCGAGATAATTATTGATATAGCCGCTTTGTATTCCAGTTCAGAAATTTTTTGCATCTGATTCAGTCGCGCGACTCGGTTCGACAAAAAATGATGAATTGCTCGTTACTTTTTCGTAACATTAGTCCATCTTTTGCTACTTATTATTATATAGACGTTAAATTCAGTCGTAAAATTAAAACTCGATTACTTCGTCTTGTTTACATTCTCATAAATAACATAAGTAATCCCTAAAAATATTTAAAAATCCCGACAGTGGCAGATTTTATTTACAGCGAATTTCTTGACCTCTCCTTCGACATTCTCTCGGCTTCGATCACCGAGCCCGATCGAATTTTTCTCAGGAAGCGATAATTCCCCCGGCGTCCGTCTATCCTCGCGCTTTGCGGCGGTCTCCGAGTGCAGTCACTCCTCATATTTATACGCGCGCGAAGTGCAGCGGTGGGAGAGAGAGGCTCTCTCGCGCGGCGCGGCGTGGAGGGAGCGGCGAGCGCGCGCGCGTATATTTCTGGCGCGATAATGCGGTGCATCGCCCCTAACCTTGAACTGGTGAGCGAGCTTGGCTCGGAGAGAGAGAGAGAGAGAGAGCTGCGCGCGGAGAGTCCTAAAAACTTACGTACTCCCGGACGGAGGACGGGAGGAAAGTTTGACGGTGGAATAGGTGACGAGGCCCGGGAGGCTTTTTTGGGATGTCGGTGTGTCGTTGGCCTTCTTTATTTTCTCTCTCTCTTTTCTCGGCGTCGTACGTACAGGCGAAACGGAATTCGCGTCACTTGGGCATTCAGATTGCGATGACTGATTGCAGGAGGAGGAGGAGGAGGAGGAGGAGGAGGAGGAGCAGGAAAGGGCTGCCGTGCGTGACCACGTGGGGCGAGTGTTTACATTTACTGCTTTGGAGAATCTATTGTTTCGGATGGATTACTTTTTTCGTCGGCTTTGCTTTTTCGAATTGACTTGTATTTTTGTTTATTAAGAATAATTTATCGTTTATAGTTCGTTGTATTACACTTTATTATATTTTTTGGCTAATGTACCAACGGTAGAAAATCAATGTAGCATACGCGTAGTTCCAGAGATTAGTCATGCGCCCGTTAATATGTTGAACAATTCAATTAATTAGCATACTTAATATTTAAATTCCTACAACGCATTACGATATGTAATTAGTACTGTAAAGATAACTGTACATTTATCTATCAAAATTAGTGATCTCGTAACTTTATATAAAAATAGACAAAATACATAATTTTACTCGTCTCATCGGCGAATAATTCACACTTTTTACATGCAATTTTTTCCGAGCGGCATTTTAATAACTTTTATTCAGAATTCGACTGAGCGTATTTATGCGTCCAGCGAAAAACAATGCATGCAGCCGGCTCTCCTCGCCGACCAGCGTCTAGCCTTTCCCATTACACTGCAGTTACAGGCTTCTCGACTCCCCGACATTCCACCTCCCGCGTCGCAGATAGGTGCACTTACACAAGCTCTCGGCTTGCGCATCGCCGTCGCGCTCTCGCATTACAGAGCGTATCGATTATGCGCGCGTAACGAAAGGCGGGCTCGAATAATAAGGCTAATGCCTCCGCGAAGGAGGAGAAGAAGCAGCAGCGGCCGGGGAGGACGGAAAAGGGGATCGACGGCCCGGGCGAACAAAGAGACACAGCCGACGTGACTTCGGAACAAGGTCGCGAACCCCGAGAGCTCGATAAATTGATCTTGAACTTTTTTCCCGGCCCGCGGAGCAAACGGCCTCTCTATCGGCGACGGGGATTAATCGCCGCGCGGAACCTCCGTCCATTGATGCCGCGAGCTCACTTGGCGTTAATGAGTGGCGACGGATCGCTCGGCCTCGTAAGAGATTAAATTTTATCGGCCTGCTGCTGTTTTCTGGAAGGAGTTTTTTTTGCGACGGGAGAATAGTGGCTCGGATTGATCAAATTTTTTCTCCCTGTTGTTGATATGCCTTGGCCAATTGAATATTGTCTGATTAATGGCTAAATATTGCCCGGGCAGTGATTTTAAGTGCGGATTTGAAATAAAAGTTTTATTCGTATGAGAAGCTCTTGTGCATTCGATATTGCTTCATCGTTGATAAGAGTTAATTATTATAAAACGAGATAAAGAATTGTCCGTTAAAAGAATAAATAATATACTTCTTTCCAAACGAAAGATTAATAAATAAAATTACTTCCAAAAGCATTTCAAATTGTCTGCGATTTTCTTATTCCCAAACGTGCGTCCAATTGTACTTTTTAGTAAATAATGAAAAAGCAGAAGTGCTCCCTGTATACCGAAGGTTACCCGTCGTTGTAGACGCTAGACTTCATATTGAAGGGAGTTTTTGCTTCGAGGGAACAAAGCGTTGTGGTGCAAAAGGTAGGGGTAGACGTGGAACGGCTGAAAGCTCTTCAAAGCTTCATTGTTTTTTTTTAAGTTTGCATACTTCAGTACATATGGGGAAGACGTAATTGGTTAAGCTTATAGGGTTTTGTTACTCTGCGTTCTTCCATGGTAATGAGCGTTGAATATATTAGATGAAAAAAAGTCTCTAGTTTGCAAAAATTGCACGAACTGTTGTTAATAAAAATATTGCGATATACTTGAATTAAAGAAAATTTCTTCAAATTGTTATATTGAGAATTTAATAATATCATCAGTGAATTCTTGCATTGGACATCATGCCATAAAATTGGAAACTTTATGGAGCGGAATATTATTAACAGTTTAATAATTAACTAAAGAAACCTAGAGTTTTATTAACTTACTTTCAGCCAGATTATCATACTTTTACAGTGCTTATAATGCCGTTAGATAAACCAACAAAATCATTATCAAGCCTAAGTAAAACTTCCATAAACAATGAAACAATAAATCTCTGCGGCGATAAAAAGCTCATAATTCATCGAATCTCCGTTTAAGTTTCGCGAAGAGCAAAGAACTGCATCCAACGATCGGAGAGCAGCAGCAGCAGCAGCAGCACCGTGAGGGGGGGGGGGCAAACCGTCTGGGCGCACTTCGACTTCAGACTCGTTAAGGCGCGATTAAGCCCGGCGCAGACGCGCAGACATATAGAGTCGCGTGCAGCAGACGCGAGGCAGGATGACGATGATGATGCAGTCGGGGGTGAAGCGCTTCAGACGCACGACGGGCGAGTGTGCGTGCGGTGCGTCGTGTGTCTGTGAAAAAGCCGCCCCGAGACTCGTTAGGGGACGTCTCGACGGACGCGATCGACGTAATGCGCCGGGATGCGGCCGCTGTAATATGCTGTAATATGCTGCGGAGCTGTAATGAAGATGCGATTGTTTTCTGAGATTTGACGCGCGATGGGGATTTTTGTTTTGTGGAAACGATTCGAGGCGTAAGAAGGGGTTTACGTAACTCGGCGTTGCTGAAGGGGCTGAAAGCATTGTTGCAATTGGGAGGTACGGTTTGAATGAAAGAGGATGTTTTTCTTTTTTTTTCAAGATTTGTAAACTACATGACTCCATCAACCAGAGAAAAATGTTCTAATAATTTTTACAAATATTATAGGAACTTTCACGAGAAAGTTTAGTAATTTAGTCACAGTTTGACAGTTTTTGTAAATTTTAAAGAACAGTATGGTAATTTTTACACTAAATTGAAATATGGTGAAAAAAATTATTTACTCAATCTACGAAACTCACAACGAACGGTCATCATATTGTTACACTTAAATAAACATTTGACTATTATTTTGAAATATTTGAAAACTGAAAAAAACCGCTGCCAATTCATTGGCACTTAGCTGTTCTTCCTCCTAACTAATTTAGCATTCCAATATTATCTCCCAAATTCATTAAAAACAATCGATTTCAACAAAATTAATTTCAAACTATTCTATATTTAATTAATTATTTATTTTTGTATTATTATGTTATTTTTCTATGTCCATTTTAGAATTTAATGAACAGCAAACAAAATAATTTATTTATTTCAACCAGTAAAATTTTACATCATTCTACAATCAGTAAAATCCCACGGAGGTAATCAGTACCTGTTCGTGGAACTGGTCGCCGAATACAAAATACTTAAAATTAGGACTTAAAATTAACTTACATTTAATACTTAATACTTAGGCTAATATTGACAATATTCTATTAATTTCAAAATTTTTCCAGAATCAACTTTTTTAATTTATTGTTTTTACTATGTTTATTCTCTAATACTTTTAATACTTTTAAATATAAATAAAACTTTAAAAAAAGGAAAATTTAAAATTTTAAAAAATCGAAATTTTGCGATAAAACAAAAACAAAAAAGCTAAACAAAAAAAGATTTTTTTGCCGCCATCACAAAATGAAAACAAAAAAAAATGAGCCGTGAGCGATGAAAATC
>UCOL01004930.1:0-13072 GCA_900474335.1 Ormyrus nitidulus
TCTTGGCACTACGTATTAAAAAAGTATAGTTTTTGTAGTTATCTTAAACTTTGCCCCGTAAGGGACATTTCGAATAAGTACCTTTTTTTATTATTTTTTAAAGCAAAACTCTTTCAAATTTGATTGAAATAGGCTGAAAATTTTTTCTTTCTCTACTTTTATGTAACTAAAACGTAGTTACATTTCTGTAAATTTATATTATTAAATACAAAACTTTTTTTTTTGTGACTGTACCCTACCCTTAATGAACCAATAATTTAACTTCAAAGCATTAAAAATGGTGTAATTTCTAGTATGGTTCGAAAAACCCATTAATTTCTTTCTAATTATAAAGCGCAAAACAGGCGCAGTACGTCAAATGCCAGTACAGAAGCGCGAAACCGCCAAACAACTGAACGTTTGAAGCGACGGAAAGCAAAAAGTTCCCAGAGCGTGCTTCCCATGCATGCAGAATCGAAGGTAAGCCAGAAAGCGCGGGAAAATACGGGGAAAGAACCCCCCAGGCCCTGGAGTGTTTGCTTGAAAAATCGTTTCCTCCGCACCGAAGAATCATGCCTTGGAGTCGGTGATGACGGTAGGGGGGTGAAAACGCATGGGAAAACGGGCAAGTGGAAAACTAAACTCCGAGAGATCTAAGCACGCTATCGACCAACTTCTCGCGTCCGCCGTATTTACATAGGATAGATTCGCCGATGCTTCGATCGTTCGGTAAACATCGAAGCTTGCGAAATTCGGGAACCGACATATCCGAGACGTTAACAAGGGAAAGGGAAACGAAGAGACTCTTTCCGGGGTCTACTTTGAAACGAGATCCTTCAATTTCTATGTTTCAATATGTGTATTTATGTTTTCAATGTTTAATTAAGCATTAAATTATAATTTAATTACAGTTTCGGCTTTGACATTGTAATGTATTATTAGAGTATCGGTTGAACGGTTAGTTCGGATAGTCTTTTTGATGAGATTTGGTTGAATTAAAAAAGAATTTAAGATAGAAAATATTAAAAGTAATTTTTATTTTACTGAATTATTCATCAATTATTATCATTTTAAGATATATCTGCATTGAAACAAATCATACAAATAAAAATCTCAAATCGTTGGTTTTGTTTTAATCAGATTCTAGCAAAGCATGTCTATGCTGTCTTTCCGGACCATTTCATTTGTTATTCGAAATAATATGCAGCGATAACGCATCAAGAAGCTTCGATATTCTTGTGGATTCTAAAAAAAATATCGAATGGGTAAAAATTTAACGATAGAAAATTGCAAGAAGGCAATTCTAACAGGAAATTATATACAGGTGCTGACTGCACGGAGTAAAAACGAAATAGTGAAAGACAAATGAATAAGTCATATTGCAAGGACAGCTTTTACTTGATTTTTGAAGATATTCGGTAGAAAAAGAGGGTATTGGTCGCGACTTTATCGTTTCTTTTTCATTTGCCCGATTGAATATTTTTACTGCGTTTCATTTCATTTTCTTTCTCACATTGATTTATTCTGACATAGCTGGGAAATAAAGCTTGTTTTCTTCTAAACTTCTTTCATTTCTTGTTTATATTCCACTAAATAAATACTAATACGTTTCCGTTACAAACTTCCTATAAGCTGCAAGTGGAAAATAACACTAGAAGCAGTTCAAAAACGATCGAAAACCGTTTACCGTGCAATTCTAATAATTGTCTAATTTTCAAGACGGGCTGGAACGTCCCATCTACTCAGTGAAAGATAATACTGCGTCCCAAATGAACAGAACTATTTGCTTCGGCTTCTTAAAAGAAAAACATTCTCAGAAAAAGACTGGCATCAGCGCAAACAAAAAATTTTCTCGTAACGCTCGCGTGCTCATAAACTTGCATTACCCGCCATTGCATTCGTCGGCATTTTCGTAAAACTCTTCTATGGAAAAGAGCTGTTAGCTGTTTGCATTTAACCATAAAAACGGAAAAAGAAAGGGGGTAAAGAGGGAAAGCGAACAAGGAAGAATACCGTGCGATTTTGAGGTTCGAAGGCTGAAATGTCTCGTGATGGATTCTCTCTTTTTACCCCTTTTTCGCAGTCGCTGTTTCGTTCTTTGGAGAACTATGCCGAGCGGCGATAATGAGCTGAGCGTAATGGCCTATTTAAGTATTCGACCGACGCGCTGCCGAGTTCGAACAACGTAACGATCTCGAATTACCAGCTGCGTCATAGTAATAAGGGTCAATGGAATATGAATACCGAGGAAAGCGCTGAAAAGGGAAAAAGACAGGCGAAAAGAGCGCCTCGCCAATTGATTGCGCCGACTTTTCACGAAACGCGAAGTTTGCGCGAAGTGTATATAGCTATATATCGGCAAAGCGGTTAATCGCGTGCGATAATATAGTCGGCGTTGTCCCGACACATTATTGGATTTCGCTCCGACTCTATCTTATCTCCTTCGTTCTCTCCTTATCTTATTATGCCGACGACGTGACCTTCGTGCTGCAGGTGCAAAGAAAAAACAAAAAGAAAAAAAGATACGGATACCCGAATATCGTGCATAATGAAAACCTTTAAATATAAATACTTTATATCCTCAAATTTTCATTCGAATTCATGCATTTGGGATATTCGTTAATTTTTCTATTTCAACCCTCTTTTTTTACATTTGTGTGTTTCGCTATATGTAGCACTTTATGTACTTCAATATTTTAGGATTTCAAATTGTTGTTTTCTGAATTTCTTTTCTTTTGATTTAAATAAGATCTAAATTAAAGGTAAGGTCGCCTCGGAATTGCAATTGATTTGGTGCTATGCTTTGGCTGCGATACGGCCTTCGTAAAGGAAAGTCAGAGTACTACTATCAACGTACTTTCAACATCCATCAATAAAAAAGTCAGAATCATATCAACGTACTTTTCTTTCGACGGGCAACCGTCAATTAGCTACAGACAAAACTTTTTTATATACTAAAGAATCTAATGCAAAAAGGAAGATTATATAATTTACTTTATTGACCAGAAAATTGACACACTTATAAGTTTTCTAGATATTATGAAGTCACTTATTAGCAAATCCAGGAAACTTTCACCTTTTGGGTAGTAGAAAATTTTTTTTTTAAGCGCACTATTGATTGAATTTTTTTCTTGGAGTAATAGCTGCAAATAACAAGAAAACAGCAGAGCTCTTAGTTTTTTTACAAACTTCTTGTTTATTTTTGGAAAAAACTTTTCCCAAGTGATGCGCTCCGTAGTTTTCGAGGTTTAGATGTCGATTCACCTTGAGTGAATGTGTGCGCTCCATAGATTTCCGTGTGTAGGTGTCGATTCACCTTGACATGGTGATCTCCATGTACCAAGTCTCCGATGATGATGACAAAAACTACTGAGCACACCACTTAGACATCATCATCGGCGACCTGGTACTTGGGACCTCAAGGTTAATCGATACCTAGACCCCGAAAACTAATGGAGCGCACCGCCTGGACATCATCGGCGACCTGATGATGATTTCTGCAAAAAATATCGGTAGAGCAAAAGCAGCATTCTAAACTGATTTTTACTTTTTTAGTTGACAAAATGTCTTCAAATTTTTGTAGATTATAGCCATTTACATTCTAAATTACCAAATTTTTTTCAGAGCAGTTTATTATTTAATTTAATAGTTGTAAGCTTTAAAAAAAACGCTTCTGTTAAAACAAAAGAACCACAATAGCTAGAGTAATTATTTTTTTGAAAATTATAGATATTTTTATCATTTTTAAAACGATTTTCGTCCGATTAAATATCTCAATCCTAGCATTAAAAGAAGCAAAAGTCAATTTTTCGAAAATCGAAAATTCACCATAAAACAAAAAGCGAATCTGCGAAACAAAAAATAGATGTTTGACCCGCCTTATATGTGATACTAATTAAAAACTGAAGTAATTAAACCGCTTAAATTAAATGCTCTTATTTATTCTATCGCATATTGTGTTCACATACTGTTTTAACGTCATTACAAAGAATTTTTTTATATAAGTAAATTTACATGTGTTTGGTAAAGACTTTTACAGTTAGTAATTAATCTATTCACAGATTTTTATATTTTTATTAAAATATATTTCATTTCATTAAAGCCAATGAAATTTATAATTTGGCTTATTAAATTTAAAAAAAATAAAACCCCTTTTTTCTTACAGAATTTTAGCCTATGAACTTTGTATTAAATGACATAATTTATGCAATTAAAAAACGATCATAAATGAAAAAGTAAATGAACTATAAATAGGCAAAAAGAAAAAATAATAGAGAGCGAGAGATAGAGCGAGAGAGAGAGAGAGCGAGAGAGAGAGAGAGAGAGAAAGCACTTGCTCAAGCTCAAGGATGCGGAAAGAATAGTGGTACTTGGTACTGCCGAACCGTAACGTCATGAGTCCCGCGAGCTCGGCACTGCACACTCCGGGCTCGCCCAGCTAGAACCCTTTTTCCTCTCGTCCCCCTCGGGGAAAGCAGGGAGCCCGCTCTTCCGCTAATGTGTGTAGCGCACCGAGCACGCATCGCACACTCGCACGCAAACGCGACTCCCTATATCCAACGTGTGCGCGGATCGCATGTTCGCTGTCGTTCATTTGTACACATACCGGCGCAGCGGCGACGACTGCCAGAGGAAAGGAGGGCCGAAGCTTTGCCATCGCCGAGAGCGCTGGCAGCGTTTTTCTTCCGCTAACGTTTCGCTGTCGGTTTAAGTGGGTCTCAGCCTCCCCAATGTAACAGCGCCCCGTGCTATCTCGACCGAACGAGTCGAGCCGTTATATTTCAAGTTGAGTCCTTTCCGTTTCCCAGGGGTGTGCAATATTGAAAAAAAGGGAGAACTGACAGGTGTTTATTTAGCGAAAATTATTTAAATTTGGACGTCAAAGGAATTATCGAGTTTTTAAAGTCTCTGTTTGTACATTTGAATTTTTCATGAGATAAACACGTTCGAATATTTGGCTTGGGGAAAAAATTTTGCAGATTTTCTGCATTAATTTAATCGTATGTATTCAAATATGTTTGCACTGCTCTAGAGAGATTTTCGATGTGCAGCAATAATTGCTTTCAAGTGACAACTTGTTTACAGAGACTTTTTTTATTCGTAAATGCTTTCAACTTGTTGGTCGCGGAGTTGACAATTACACGTGGAATTCTCGAACATGCATAATAAACTGGAAATGTAAAAAGTTACTTTGTCAAGTGTTTACTGGCCAATAGTGACATGTTTATTTCGCATGTTGCGTATGACTTATAGTCATAAAAGGAATAGTCAAAAATGGAATGTGAAATGTTTATATGGCATTAATTTTTAAAGCGTACAGATAATTTTAATCAAAATATTCCTTACTTAATACTATTTCTTCTTATTTATACAATTATATGTATTATATTTCTCTTGAAAAATTGTAAGTAGCTTAAAAGTTATTCTGTAATTCTTGGCGCAATTCTTTGTCAAATTATTTCCAATTCTTTTATGTATAGTATTCCTTGAAAAGGACCTCATTTGAGGTCGAAATGTCGGAAGTTTAATAAAGTAAAAGACAGAAAAACCATTAGTTGTTATTAACATCATTTTACCAATTTCTCCGTCATTAGTATCAAAAAACTTTAGTTTAGTATTATATTTCTGTTGGGATCTGTCTTCATTAAGTCCTTTTCTCCAATTATTATATCACCAATTGGATAATTTAAACTACAAATAGGTGTTATTATCCGTTTATGAAATTACTAAATGTCTTGGGATAAATTAAAATACATATTGAGCATGGCCACTATTCTCCATTCTTAAACTTTTGTTCAAAGTCGTTGTCATCATTCTTCTCGATCTCTTGGGGCTCATTGTCAACGTTGACATTGCGCAACAGGTAGACTTTTTGCTAAAGTTTTTGTGCTATGCAACTTTCTCTTGTTTTTATATATTTCAATCACTTTATTTAAATTATTTATATTTAAGTTTTGCTTGGAGTACCATTATTTTTCCAAAAAAAAAAAAAAAAAAAAAAAAGAAGGAACAATGTTTCGCTCAGGCGGCAAAACAAACACTACTTAGGACATGTATTCGTATACCCGTCAGTCCGGAATTTTCAGACACTTTCCTCAAAAATGTCTGCTGGATTTCGGTGATTTTCGGTCCTGAGGGTCGGATTTATATCAGGATTGTGCTGGAGACTCACGAATGGTTCTAATCGATAATTAATTTAGTAAAGGAAAATTAAAGTTGAACACTGTAGGTCTCGCTCGAGGCTTCTGACAACTTTTGACAGAAAGAATGACTACCTTCATTCCTGATCTTCAGTGGCTCGATCGGGGAGGAGAGGTGAAGAGTTTTGATTCGGGCGCCGAACTCAAAGTCCTTAGTTTCTGCCCATGAGCATCACTGTATTGAAGACATATATAGGTTTTGTTCATGAAAACAGTTTGACACCTATATTGGAACACAGATATGCCGACGTTAACAAAGATGAAAACAATTTAGTTAAATACGATTTATATTTTTGCAAAAATAATGATAGATTTATTTAGGGGAATATAACATCATGAAATGTGTCCCCATTAAATTAACTATGAAGAATATAACTAAATAAATAATAGATTCATACGTTATTTTTATAATAATATATTCAATTTTTCTTATAAAAAATTCCTTAGATGTTTACAGTGAATCAAAACAATTTATCTTAATTATTTAATAATTACATCAAGACAATATACCGCATTTACATAACAAAACGAATACATACTTTTTAATGGAACTCAGTTTCAACTGATATGGATATAGATAGCCGTTTTTCGTCATTTGTATCACGAGGGGAGTGCGAAATTTTTATTCATACTTTGTAATCGGATTACAAAAATCATCCCTCGGATGCCTTTTCAGTGGATTACAGAATAAAATATTATTGAGGCGATTTAAATATTAATATTTTTTGATATTTACAAGTTAATACTTATCATTATTTTAAATAAAACTTTAATCCTTGTTACAAAGATCATAATAAATATAAGACTATATGGTTTAAAACCAAAAAAAGAAAAATAAACATTTCTAACAACTGTAAGGCTTTTCCTGAAAAACTTAAATTACTTCCGCTCCAATCGATGTCGCGGATGCAATTACTACATTTACGAGTAAAATTTGATATCCGCTGAACAGTTAATTTTCGTCACCGCCGTCAAATAAATTCTCTAACGGACGCAAAACAAAAACACCCAGCGGAAGCGATCCGACGCTGCTACTGACTACGCAGAAGACCGTCCGAGGGAAATATATAGGGTCGAGCTCGCTCAAATCAAAAGTCCAAGCCCTGAAAAGTTAAATTAATTTCAGGTCAGCGCTGGCAACAGTTATCTCCTCCCTCGACGGGGGGGGGGCAGAAGCGCGATCAAAAAGCAAGTGTGCGTTGCCGACAAAGATAGTAAAAGGGAAGGGGAGCAGAAGTAGAAGTTCGTTTAAAACAACACGCAATTGGTTTAGCATATCAAGCGCAGCTTGGGTCGCGAAATTTTGCTGATACCGCGGAATGAAAGCCACTAGCGAGCGACTCGAACGCCAAGCAATCGCTTTGCCGTGTAAGAGTATGTGCATATATCGACTTTTTTTTTCCTTTTTGCGCCAGCGACCCTTACATTTTCACTCCGACTATATTTCTTGCGGACTTCTGCTTTCTCTCCCCGGGTGTTTCTGTTTATTCTTTCAACGGTTGGAATTCTTAATCTTTGAGTGTCGCATAAATATTCAGACTTAACATTTCGATTTCAGCGTTTTAAGCTTACATTCTATTATAAATGTAAAATATAAAGGCACGCGAGTTCTTAATGACGTATTTTCTGGAAAAAGTATGCAATTCAATTGGTTGCATAAATATTAAACTTTCGACAATAAAAATGTATTATCAAATTCGAAAACTTATAACAAAATATGTTAATAAATTTGGTTGATCATATTGAAACATTTTATTAAAGTAATATCGACATCAATAATTCAATAACGTTTATTGCAGAAATTATATTCATCTAATTAATTCAATTGTATTTTTTCTCAGTGTACGATGTAACTTTAAAAGCGTGAATTATCACGTGCGTCAAAAGTAGACAATTGTACTTCAAGGAATCACTTACACAGTCATTATAGAAAATTGCATAAGAAGCTCCGTAGAAAAGTACGTCTGACTGAACGCATTACTGTACTACTTACAGAAGAAGATAAAAGCAAAACAGTTCTCTTGCGCGTAAAACAAATTGTTGGCACTTTCTTCAATGCATAATAATAAAAAAAAAAATTAATAACATCTCTAAAGTTCAGAATTACAATAGCATAATTTACTTTAATAATAATCGTCACGGACATCCTTTGCTTCCTCTAATTTGTCTATATTACAGCAGTATTTATACTCATTCAACATACGCGAACCGCTAACCAAACTGCAGTGAATTTAATTCGAGTCCTCGAGACTGTTTCTCGCTGGCAACAGACGGCCGAAGCAGCTCCTCTAGGTGTACCATCTCATAGATACGTGTACGTACGGTCTTGACCGCGCTTAGATCAAATACAGGACAAGCTTTGCCGGCGCTTATATCAGCAGATCGAGCGCGCCCGCCCGAAGTGCTCAGCCGTGTGAGTTAGATCGCAAATAAGCAATACCTGTGGATCGCTGCCCAACGGAAAGGAAAGGCTCTCTCGCTCTCTCTCTTGAATATGCTGCGGTCAGTGAGCTATAAGCTTTCTCCCTCCTCCGATTCGCAGATATAACTCACTATGAAGGCGCCTGACTTACGGGACGCTGAAACACGGAAGGGAGATTTACTAGATCCCGTGGCTCCAGAGTGGCTCTCTGTATATAGGAGGGCATGTAGCGCTCTGCTGCCGCCCGCCGCTGGAAAAACATTATCGTGACTTAAGTACGAGACTTGATTAATGGATCTGTTTGGGAGCTTATTTAATTTGCTCGATAAAAAATTCACTCTGTCTCTATCTCCTTCCGTTCTCTCTCCCTCTCTCTCTCTCTCTCTCTCTTTCCCTCTCTTTCTTTCATTTTTCGCGGAAATTTTATTAAACTTGAAATGCTGCGTATATGCGCGACGTTTAAAATCCTGATGATTTAGTGAGCTGAACTTTTTCACGCAAGTACCATTTTTGCTAATTAGCTTTACTTAATTAACGACTGTTTTAAATTCATCCGAGGTATGTAACTAAAATGCATAAGCTGATTAGTTGTAAGTATCGTGCCATTTCACGTTCCTTGTCAAATATGCCAACTTAGATATCAACTAAATGAATTACAAAACTGGTATGACTTAAATTGAATTATGATTTATGGATAACTGTAAAACTTTTTAAAATCGAATTTTACTATAAATGAGCTTCTTTAATATTCTTTATTTCAAATAACCTTTGCAGCTACAATTAGATATAATAAAATTCTTTCTTCGAATATATAAATATATTTATCTTTGAGCTACCAGACGTATGTATATATATATATATATATATGAATCTCGCTAAAAAAATATTTCTCCAACATAAAAAAAATTTTTGCTTCTCCTTTCCTTCACTTTTTTCCCATTTTTTCCGTCTTTCCACACCACTTTTTCTTCGATTTCATAATAATAAACCGCACTAAGCAGTAAAAAATGTACGCTGCATGGAGTATACGTGGCAACTCCTCTTTTTCTACCTTCCTCTCTTTCTCACTTTCACTTTTTCAGTCATTCTCTCTTTTTTTTCATTTTTCCCATCACGTACGCTCACAAATGTTCTTCGCTGAAAAATTGGAATTTTCGTCACAAACCGAGACTTCTAAAAAGGAAAAGGCAGCAGAAGCGTAGGGAAAAGCGAGACGGAGTCAAATTCCGGAAATAATATTATACATTTCGTGCCTCGTGCACATGGATGTTTCAAATAGTCGTTTTTTTTCCCTCCATCCTCGCTCCCCTTCTTTTCGGCTGCGTGTGCCTTTTCACCTTCCTTCGCGCGTAGAATCTTCCGGAAAAAACTTAACCCAGTTTCCGCGGCGCGCGCCGAAAGTCGCAGCTGTTTCCCCGAAAGTAGCGAGTCAAAAAGAGAGGCGCACACTCGGTCGGGACAATAAATGCGATTTACCGCGAACGGCTCTTTCGTATCAGTTGTTCCAAGCATACGAGCGCGTCGGGGCGAAAAAAAAACTGAAGAAAAAAGGCATACATCGCGGCTAAAAATGAAACCGGTTCTCCAGCGTTATATTTCCTGATTTGGCCGCTTGCGCGAGATGCACCGGGCCGTGCTCTTTTACTTTATACGCGCGCTCATCCGAACAAATGAAATTTCATGCGCTTGTGCATTAGCATGAATTAAAACTAACATAATGCCACAAAGGACAAATTACGCCCTCTCTCTCTGGCTTTCTCTCGTTCGGTCGTTCCGCAGCTCCCTTATTCTCTCTTCCTATCCGCTTTTCGCTCGCGCTCTCCCGCCCCTTTTCTCTCTCTCTCTCTCTCTCTCTCTCTCTCCCTGCATGTTTCCGTCCTTTCCGAGTCCAGCTGGCCCACTTTTGTCCACAACTCATCACGTATACATACTTTTCACCTCCCTTTTTCATGGCAACGCCAGAGCCACTCCTGCCTACGTTACTCATTTCCCACCTTAATTCAAGCTATTACTTTCTCGCTGTTCTGAACCCTTTTCGCGCATTCCATTTTCCACCTTCCTCTTGTTATTTCTTTTTTTCTATACATGAATATCATCACGCGCCCTCTTTTAAGTCCTTTGCTCTGCTTGACTTCGGTTCTTGCCAGCCTTTTATTTACCCTGCCTCTTAACAAGGGTTGTTTTTTAAAGTTCCTTAATTTTCTTTCATCAATTATTCATCGGAAATTTTTTGTATTATATTATAATATTTACGTTCGGAAATTTTTGCACTTTTACAAACCTAATATTTTTGTAAATTACAGAAGAAATTAATTCACCTTTCTTTTATTAAAAGATGTGCGTTATGCAACTGTACAATATATCTATACCATTTCAAAAGGTCAGTAAATTGATGAAATAAATAAAATGGAATAAAATAATAAATTAAAACATTACTTTCTGCGGCAATGCCTGTACTCTTTGACAAATGAAAATTAGTTACTTTCTGACTTCTCTCTGAAAATAGAATGTGCATTGCACTAATGATCTATCATTAATGAAATTCGAAATGCATTATCAAGTTCTAAAATAGAAAAACGAGCAAGTAACAAACTACCTAACGAATTCACGTACACAACTTCGACGTTTCACCATTTCCAAACTTTACGAGATTGAGTACTTCTACCTCGTAGCTTTTCCCAGCGGCATACTTAATTCACGATAGCTCTCTACCTTCTCTCTCTTTCTCCCTGTCTTTCTCTCTCGCTCACGGCCCTTCTATACGCCTCTCTCTCTTTCTTTTTCACGCTTATCAGTTTCTGCTCTTCCTGAACGCACGCAAAAGTAATGACGAAGTTTAGCCTCGAAACCTCGATCCCCTGATGACGTGTATATCATAATAGAGGAAATGCATGACTGGGATTAACGATGTAACGTAAATAAACTTGCTTAACTATATATAACTATATATAGTATAACGATTGATGAAGTATGAGAAACAAAGTTGATACAATTTTTACATGTATTTTGCACAAATAATGTTAATATATTATTGAGTACTTAAATCAAATATAATAAGAAAAAGGCGATTTTTCTTACCAGAATAAATAAGTACTAACTTTAATTTAAAAAATTCTTTTATTTACTTACGTTCTTATTCTTTGTACTTCCTTACCATCCGTTCTTTTTGTATAATGATTATTTCACTTTACTCCATTAATAATAACAAAAAAATTAACAAGAACCATAGTACGGACATAATCACATAAGCAATAATCAAAACCTTCACTTTGACTGTCAAACTAACAAGTTTATTTCCTTTCCATAGTCTAAATTCAATGATCGTCAACTCGAGTGCATAAATTACCCCTCGTATCCCGCGAAGGCAGTACGAAATTTTTGCACTCCGACGCAATTTTCCGGGCGACAGAATCCGAGAAAAAGGGGGATATCGACGCCCGGGCCATGCATACATACGCGCTCGTACATATGCGGTGAATCCGATGGTTTTATTGTATAGCTCGCTCTGTACAGAGGGCCATGAAGTTCGGGGGGGTCGGCGTTGCGCGGCACCGCTATCGGGATGATGGTCGAGCGATTTATCGCCGGGGCGACTTGCGCGGGCGGGCGCCTATGTGTACACGGGGGCTTTCGCGCAGCTTTAAAATTATACCCAGGCTGCCAGAAAATTTCGTCGGCCGCTCGCGGCTTTTCAGCAGCGTTTGCATTTGCTGCCGGAGCCGCGCGCGCGACGCGGTGAATAACCGCCCGGCGATTCTATTCTCGCGATAAGTGGACGTTTCTCCATATTATATACGAGCGTAAAGTCCGCCGTAATCTTAATGAAAATTTCGTTTCGTTCTCCGCTGCTTTCTCTCCCTTTCCACTTGCTTTGCTTTTTTGCATCGCGCTTTTAGCGCTTTATCTGCGGACAAGAATGTTTTTGATGTTACTAACAATGCAAACGAATGTTTATTAAATAAAATTGGCGGCGGCCTCATTTTCATCTCAACGAATTTCCCCGAATTTTCGGTCACTTTAAAACTTCGTAATTAAAAATTTCACGCTCTGATTTGATTGTCCGTACACAAAGACCGTATCTTTCATTTCAGCCGTACCAATCAGCGAATTATTCATCAGCATCCGCGGAATAAAAACCGCGCGCCGTTGTTTTTTTTTCTCTCCTAAATAATGATCGATTTATTCGGAACAGCTCGACTGTAAAACTAGGACGGCAAACCGCAAGAAAAACTGGGCTTTCGCGAGGGCGAAGAAAAATGCGCCCGCGTACGGTTTAAGCTCCCTCTCTTTCTCTCTCTCTCTCTCTCTCTCTCCCTACTCAGCCGGTGTAAGGGATGGAAAATCGCGAGCTTGTTGAATGACTCGAAAAATATTCCTTCCACCGGCGCGAGCGCGCGAGGCGCTAAAGCTCACACGTATACACGCAAACGAGCGTCCACAATTCGCGATACACGAAAAGCGGCGCGGGGGG